>JADRCD010217399.1:0-22738 GCA_019843815.1 Montemys delectorum
AGAAAAAGGACATCAATGTGAAAAATAACATCTGAAAATGAAAACAGCTAGCTATAACAGAGAATTTTGAAAACAAGAGATTTAACTCATTATTTTTTTTGATACTGCTATGTTGATTTTTTCATTGAAAGTGACAAAATATCTCTTAGGATTTCATCCAATGAACATTTATAATACATTGAATTCATATTTACCTTGACTTAACAACTCTCGTCTTTTCTTCATCTCACACACTGAGGTGTGAAACTGGGCCTTTTTTATGTTTGCCCTGTTGGGCTCTTTGTCTCTTCCACGCCATATCCCTGTAAACTACGCCTATGACCTGATAGATAGTATAGCTGAGCTTCACAAGACAAGCTCAGCCTTATATAGTAAATGCTATATTAGAGAAATCACAAAAGAACTTTCACACCTTCTTAAGAAATGAAAGTAACGCCAGACCTCCCGTGCCACTGATGATAAAGAGATGCTGGTGTTCATGTAGGGTAAGTGTGCAGAGTAAGACAGATGGCTCACCATTTAAGAGTGAACGCTGCTCTTACAGAGAACCAGAGTTCAGTTCCTAGCACCCAGATCAGGGGGGTAGTTCACAACTGCCAGTAACTCCAGCTCCAGGGGATCTGATGCCCCTTTCTGGATTCTACTGTTACCTGCACTCAGACATACCCACACAGAGATACATGCATATACACATAATTAGATATAAATCTTCTAACTAAGAGAATAAAAGGAGCCAAGTGTGGTGGTGGATGCTTTTAATTGTAGCACCTAGAAGGCTGAGGTGGGCAGATCTCTGTGAGTTCGAGGCAAGCCTACTCTGCATAGCTAGTTCCAGACCAGACATGGTTACATAGTGAAATCCCGTCTCAAAAAATAAAGTGTTCAGAGCAAGGCTCAATGAGAGAAGAAAAAACTCTATGAGAGTAATGAGGAATATAGATTTATTATGCACATACTAGACCTTACACAAGTAGGAAGCCAGAAGCCCTATATAAGATTGTGGCTTATTTGACTGCTATTGAACATCATCTTCCTGTGAGTTGAGTCAACAGTCAGGAAGGAAAGTGGGATGTGACAAAGAAAAGATCAGGGACAAAGTACAACCTAGAAAAATAAACTTCAACCCAGGAGGACAATACATGATGTTGGTCCCCTTCGTCGGGGATCGGGTCACTAAGGTGGTAAAGACAACGCACTTGACCATTGAATTTTATTTCTCAAATAATTTCATTACTCAAAGAAGGAGAACGCAGTGGTTTCTAGGAGAACTATGGTCCCCAAGGTAAGCTGCTAGATCAGCATTAGTGGGTATGACCCACCATTGCTGTTGGAGCAGCATGACTTCCTTCTGAGGGTAAAACACAACGGCCACTTCACGATCACCTTCCAGATCTTTGTTCAGTGTTTTTGTACCCGGACATAACTTCAATCTATTGAGCAAAAGGGACCATGAGAAAAGGAACTTCAGCTTAGCAAAAACAGCCAGAGAACAAAGCTATATAGCAGACCTCTCTACTTCTCTGTCTAGCAAGAGCTTGCAGGGCCCACAGGATCCTAAGCTTGGCATGGCAAGCAATCTCAAGGTCCCGGAACTCCCAGCTGACCTGCTTTAGGCCTCATTTTCAGAAATTAACTTTGGGATAGAGAGATCAAGCCCAAAGGCCATGCTAATAGAAAAGAAATAGATATCAAACGCTGTTACTGGGAGTAACTAAAGATCATACAAAAGATCCCAGAGTGATAGTACTCAGGACGCTGGGGCAAATGGATCTCTGCATGTTCAAGGCTAGCCTGGTCTACATAGTGAGCCCATATATAAAAAACAAAACCAGGTTCATGTCTTTTACAAAATAACAAGCAACTCTACCAGTAACATATGAAGTGATTTTCCAGATTTCTTGATCCTCTCTGCCCCGCCACCCCACCACCACCACCGCCACCTACCCCATCCGCCAAAGAAAACTACAGGAAAGAAGAGGAGAGGAGAAGGGGTGTATCAGTCATGCTTGAAGAAACTATTCATGGAGAAGCCAAACAACATGGTCCCTCTCCTACGATACAGTGCCTTTGGTGGTGACTGGCTTGAGAGAGGATGAAGAAAAAGGTCAAAACCAATTATCAATGCGGTTGGTCAGAAGATTGATATTTGCCAGTCTCGAAGCTATACAAAGTGCTGCCACAGGACCAGAGTCTGGGCATGATGAAAGTGAAGACAACAGACACAAGGAACAACATTCTCCCAGAGATGAAAAGCTGTACTACCAGAATATACTTGATAACCTTAGGTTAAATAGATGTCCAGGGATCCATTGAGAAGCAAGGGGGAGGGAGGGGGAATCCTTCTCATTGTCACCTTTATCATCATGACGTCTGCACAGATCTCTGAATGGCAAGACTTTTGTCCTTACACAAGCGGTGGTCCAGCCAAATACCTTGGGATCCAGAGCAACTGCAGATCACTGACTCAGGGACCAGAGCTTGAGTGACTGGGTGAAGGCCAAAAAAGTCTCCAGCTTTGCTCCAGCTGTCAATGCAATAAGACTGCTGGACTGTACAGGAAAATAACAACCTGTGCTTCTGGTCCTCCGAAAGGCAAGCTGCCCATCATTATTTTGGAAACAGGGCATTTTTGACATTCATGAGTTGGGCTGGGTTTTGTTTTGCTGATGTTGTTCCCGTGTGGTGATTATTCACATACACCTGACTAACCACCTGTCAAATTAAAAGTCAATGTTCTCTCACCAGGAATTTTGAGGGTTTATTTTCTCTACCACAGAGGCCTCCTCAGAGCTGGCCTATTAGAAGCGCCTGGATGGTTGATCATGTGCTCCCACCATCCACCACTCCAGAGTCTAGGCAAAGTCTAGAGAAGCCTGGCTTCATTGTGGGTTGAAGTTGAGAGAGAACATTGCATGCATTTCTCCTCTGTTTGGACACAGGACATCGCCATCGTCTCCATCCTACCAGTTTCAGCAAGGCAGACTAAATTGTATCTGTCCTTATTCTAAAACGGCTAGCCAGATGGTTGGCCTGCTGGGAATCACATGCTTCCCAAACTATGCAAATTAGCCACTAATGTAAAAAAATTATATATGCTTTATAATGATTGTTAGTAGACATTTAAAAATATCAATAGCAGCCATGTTGAAATGTTCATAAAACCCTAGTCAATTCGCTTGGCTTCTCAGCTATCCCTCCATAATGAACTAATTGGTATTAAATGTCTGTGTTTTAAGCATTAACAATTCTTCAAATCCAGTGAAAACACCAATCATTTCAAACTCACTAGCCTTCAAGCTTTTTAAATTTATGTAAGTTTTATTAACGATCATGATAGTGTATAAAATTATGCTCGTCAATACAAAATAAATCATTTTAGCTCATGACTACTTTATAAACTGTGTAAAATATGAGTAGCCATTTTGTAGCATTTTCTCCTCTGCCTTACTAGGAAATAAAACTTCTATGTTGAGAAAATTATATTTGGTTGTTGAGAATTTTCTCTAATCTCATAATTCTTTTCCAAAGAGCCCTACTTTTAGCTATTAAATATAGATTCTCAGAATGTGAAAAAAAGTAGCAATAAAATTGATCATTTACATTCATTAAGTATCATACAATTATATCTACCACCATTGAAAGCTTGCTATAACGCTAGGCGTTAGGCTAACTTTGTTCTGTGGGCTGTTTCTGAGGTCTCATTGCTCTTAGGTGGAGGTGCTACTGTGTCAGAACCATTTCATGTGTAGCATGAAGTACAGAGTAAACAGGCTCAGCTTGGATTTCAGACATGTTTCTTCTGATCCTGGAGTCTGAGCTCTTGCCTCACAAACTCACTTTAACTTGGGGTAGTTACTGATCGCTCTAGGAATGTTAAAGTTATGAACTCTCTCCTAGGATAATGACACACACTTGCACTGAATACAGTTTTGAAGAGTTTCCTAACTCACCCTGAAAATCATACAGAGTGTTCTTGGGGTCCATAAGGCCTAATTATGGAAATCCAAGTGCAATCATCTTCATAGTTGATGATTGTAGCTATGCTATACAGATGAAAATGATATATGAATGCGAAGAAGAGTGGTCAAGATACCAAGCCACCTGTAAGCCTGACCAACAGCCAGAGCCAATGAGTCAGAATATAGGAAGCCCTGCCCTATGGAGTCTTGTTCATCTATTCCATGATAAGAAGTGGTTGTTGTTGCAATATACCTAGAGAAGAAAGTTCATGAAATGAGAAACAGGCAGTGTCGTAGGCCAGACCTTTCTGTGTAGCGGGTAGTTTTGGCTACACCACCTTGAGCTCCCAGTGAATGGCAGGTGCACACCCACCCAGGAACTATTTCAGATCCACAGATAAAACACACACACACACACACACACACACACACACACACACACTGGCTCATTTTAACCTGCCTTACTGGCTCAGTGGCTGGGCTCTTCTAAGCCTCCTGTGGCTAGCGTGCCCTTACCTTACTCCTAGCTCAACAACTCTAAATCTTCCCTCAGTTTAGTGGGTCTTGCTGCTCAAGTATCTTGATTTTCCTCTTCCTGCCCTCTCCTCTCTCTCCTTGACTGTGGGAACCTGGAAGTCCTGCCTGTTTCTTTCTGCCTAGCCATTGGCGGCTGGTGTTTTTATTGATAGATCAAAAATCATTTGGGAGCAAGGACCTTCAGCATAAATAAATACAGAGTCCCAATTAAGTCCAAGCATCAGAACCACTCCTGTACATTTCTGAGCATGGAACTGGACCAGAAAGTTGTGAAGATCCAGAGACAGCTCTTCAGATGCCGTAGCAGGGCATTTGCAGTTCTGTAAGCCCTATCACCTGGCCCTGCTGAGCTACTCTTCTCTCTTTTTCCCAGTCTTTATTCCAGACTACATTATAGTGGAAGACATAAGAGCAACCTCTGAATATTTACAAACTCGGTTTCTGCTTCTTCGGAGTTTCAGGCCACCGTGACACTTCCGCTGGAACTTCACCTCAGCTCTTCTCTCCAGTGTCATTTCAGCTACTGTTTCCATCTCTAGCTCAAATGGAATTAGCTGCTCCATTCCCTCAGAATTTCCCAGTTGAAAAACTTGGCTACAGCTGAGGTCTTATGCATGAGGTCAGGCCACAGGTATTTAACTGGTCTCTAGTTTGTGTTTATGAGTGATGTCACCTATAACCACAATCAGGACTTGCTGGTAACAGAGTGAGTGGAAGATTGGCCTGTGTGTCTGAATGTGGCCCTGCACTGAACTAGCCTGGAGTCCTTGCTCCATTAGAAGATACAGGCTGGGAAATTTCCTTCAAGCAGTTTCAGTAAAATACCTACTTTACTCGGATCAGGCTTGCTGGCTGAGGGAGACACCTGTACTATTTTATATACTCCATTCCATCTAGTGTCAGCTCTTCCCTAACATGAGCTCGGAGTATTTAGACAGGAGTTAAATGGAATCTTGATTACTGGTTAGAAGCCGTGGAATTGTAGAAGTTTCTACATCTGAGACTAGCGTGTCATTTAGGATACCTATGTCAAGTTTCAGAGTATACATATTTCCCGGTACATCTCAGTGGTCACTAGCTGAGTCCTTTTGGAAAGAGTGTCACAAACTGTGTTAGTTATTCTACACGCTGCTGGGGCCAAACGTTCTCAAAACCAATGCAAGGAAGTAGCTTACAGAGCACTGTGGCACGTGACACGTGGCATATGGGGAAGTACAGTTAAGCAGAACACTGAACACCATGCTCATGCGTGTTATGGAGACGGAGAGAGTCTGAGAGGAACTGATTGCTAAAAGACCACACAAAACTGAAATGTGCACCCTCTATTTCCAGTCTGCGTCTTCCTAGATCAGCCACATGCATTCTTTGTTCGCTGGCAGTCACTGAGCACTGCTCTTCTGTCACAAACGGACAAGCCTGTAGAGCGGTATCTCGTGCTAGAAAGGTTCCATTCCATTGTGTATGTCAGCAGGATCTCTGTGAGCGCTGATGGATGATGTCTTGGAAACAATACTGAATTAGACTTCCTGCGTCACTCGGAGGTATGAATCAACCTCTGGTTCTTCACCTGGGAAATAGATCAATTGTACCCTCCTCGTTTAGCCAGCAAAGATTAGCTGAACATGTGCTAGGTTTCAACAAATTATGTGCAACCAAGAGCTTTTGTACTTGAGCAGAGAGTACAAGATAAGTGTGGTACCCATGGGATTCTGGAGCAAATAAAGAAGAGGCACTTCACTGGGTCTATAAGTACAAAGGGAGCTACCCCAGCAGGGGGTGGGGATGGGCAGAAGGTGAGTGATGGGGTTAGACATCTGGAAAGAAGTATAGCATTGCTGAGTCACAGAGGTCAAAGGGAAGACAGAGAGAAATGGGCAAGAGATAGGTCTGGACAGAATATAGCATTCTGTGTTAGTTACTCAACATGCTGCTGGGACAAAGTCAACCTGAGGGATGAGTGGTTTATTTTGGCTCACAGTTTAAGCTCATGCTGTAGACGTCATGGTAGCTGAAGCTGGAAGAGCCTGATCACATTGCAACCACAGCCAGCAGCAGAGAGAACCAGTGCCCGATGCTGTTGCTCGGCTTGCTCTCTCCTTTTCATTCAGTGTGACAATTAGAGCGGGCTTTCCCACCTCAGTTAGCCTAATCTAGAAAACCACTCATGCCAGGGCGGTGGTGGCGCACGCCTTTAATCCCAGCACTTGGGAGGCAGAGGCAGGTGGATTTCTGAGTTCTAGGCCAGCCTGGTCTACAGAGTGAGTTCCAGGACAGCCAGGGCTACACAGAGAAACCCTGTCTCGAGAAAAAAAAAAGAAAGAAAGAAAGAAAGAAAGAAAGAAAGAAAGAAAGAAAGAAAGAAAGAAAGAAAGGAGGGAAGGAAGAAAAAGAAAAAGAAACACTTGCTAACATGCCCCCAAATAGGTTGTTTCCTTGGTGATTCTAGATGCTATTAAGTTCATGATCAATAGCAATCATTATATATCATCAAGTCTTCCTGCTGGCAATGAGTAATCCACCGGGTTGTTGTTTGAGCACCATTTTTCCAATGGCAGAATAGAGAATTTCCTAAAGGGCTTTGTTCTAGGAGCATGAGGATTGTGTCTAAGACTGCTGCCATGGTTGTTGAAGCAGTCATAAGTGGCCAGTCTAGGCACTATAAACAGATTGATGGAAATAATTTGGAGATTGTGTTGTAGTCCACACGTGAGATGTCTCCGTAAGAGATTATGTATGTGAAAGACTCGGTCCTCTACACGAGGTTCAGAGCTGGGCTCTTGTTGAAGGCTCTTGTTGAAGGAGAGGTGGTCATTGTGTGGGTGGGCTTTGATAGCCTATACTCAAGCTTTACCCAGTTCAGAACAGAGATTCTCCTCCTGTCTGGCTTAGGATCAAGATGTAGAACTCTAGGCTCTTCCAGCACCGTGTCTGCCTGTACGATGCCATGCACATCTGAAACTGTAAGCCAGCCCCAACTAAATGTTTTCTTTTATAAGAGTTACCTTGGCCATGGTGTCTTTTCACAGCAATAAGCCCTAACTAAGGCAGTCATAAAGGCATGGTCACAATTAATGGGTTAATACATCAACTGGGTTATTATAACTGAATGGGTACTGGGAGACTAGACTTGACTGGAAGAAATAATATCTTGGGAGTGTACCTTGGAACCCCAGCCCCACCCCCCTCTCTCTCTTTCTGCCTGTGGACCATGAGGTGAGCATCTTCTGTCTACCCCTGGCCATGATCTTTTGTCTCACTCCACACAGATTCCCAAGACGAAGGACAAAGGAGTCAATTTGTAATGTACTGGGATCTCTGAGACCATAAGCCAAACTGAATCCTTTCTCCTCTCAGTTGTTTTGTGGTGTGTTGTCTCAGCAACAGAAAGTGTCTAACACATCTTATAAGCCAAGGGAAACGACCGATGTGTGAGGGGGGAAAGGGTAAGGAACATAGTCATATTGACGTCTGGAGTAGAGCAAGCAGAGTCTAACGGACCTGGCTGAGAAACTTTAATGAGTTTCTACCAAAACACCCAAGCCTGAGATGCCTGCAGAACACCTGTCAATAGATGCAGAATCCAATGAACATCAGCATCCACAAGCCAATGTGCCCCAAAACATAGAGGAGAGGTCGGAGAATTTCCTTCAGTTCTGCTTCTAATTACAAATGCCAGCCCTTTGAGACTTTCCAGTGCCTTCCGTCCCGACCCTAACTTCATGCCACTACAATTACCGTGTTGGTCAGTCATCAGCAGGGTAGATCATTAACACCGGGGAATGGATGTAGGAGTGGCAATCAGGAGATAGGCTCCTTGGAGATACATTCCGGGGATGGAAGTAAAAGAGTGGAGCCAAGCCGGAGCAATATCCAGGAAGAGGCTAAGCAATAGTATGTCAAGTGGCTACAAAAATATGCCATAAAGTTAGTAGCTTGTGAACAGCAAAAATACATCTAGAAATTTTCTAGCCTGGAGACTGGAAAAATACAAAAACAAGGTATATTCTTGGTCTACTACTAAAGGCCCACTTCCTCGTAGAAAAGTGATTTCTCACTGTGGTGTCATATGAACAGAAGAGAGTGAGGTTGTTCCAAAAGAGACTAGACGTACCAGTGAAGGGCACTAATCCCATTCATGAGTATTCCAGCCCCTAACCCCCGCCAGATGCCCTACCTCCTAATAGAAAAACCTTGGAGATGAGGATTCTAATATATGAACTTGGAGGAACACAAACATCGCAACCATTAAGAGCTAACTATTAGCTCATAGAAGGGCATGGAGACTCACAACTTTAATCCCAGCACTCAGAAAACAGAGGCAGGCAGACCTCTGTAAGTTCGAGGATAGCCTGATCTACATCAAGTTCTAGAACAGTCAGGATGGTTACCCAGAGAAACCCTGTCTCAAAAAAAAAAAAAAAAAAAATCAGAAAGGGAGAACTATAAGCCCAGAATTTTTCAGAAACCAGAGAAGGGTCAGATGCTTTCTGAAGTACACATTAGCACTTCACATATTAGCAGTTAGCATCATTAGACTTATGATTCGTGTTGCATGGTTCTCCCTGCCCCCTCTAGAGTACCCTCCTGAAGTTACACAGCAACAAGTGGGCCCCTAGGACAGTGGCTATGTTCACTCTACCTGAACTTAGAGGCAGGGAACAGGAGCTCATGGAGTGAATGGATGATTAGGATTATGTCTATATATATTAGAAATTTTGTCTCCATGAAAAGTAACCAGTTATTTTTAAAAGAGAAACTTTCTTGGCATACCTTTACCTTTTATTTTATGCCTTTATAACTTCAAAAATGAATCAGCTCCTTAGAATAATCAAATAAGTATTTACTAAAGTCTTCTCTAGAAGCAATCTGCATCCTCTTCTCTTCCTTTCCACTGAGCACCTGTACCTCACCAGAGCCCTCTCTTCCTTTCCACTGAGGACCTGTACCTCACCAGAGCCCTCTCTTCCTTTCCACTGAGGACTTGTACCTCACCAGGGCCCTCTCTTCCTTTCCACTGAGGACTTGTACCTCACCAGAGCCCATGCGTGTTTGCTAGATTCCATCCTGTTCCTATCCAAATCAATCAGAACTAATTTTGCAAGTAAAATGTGTGGAGAGCTTATCCTAAGTGCTCTGCTAAATTCTGAGTGCTTAACATCTGTTTCACTGGACTCTGCTTTTAGCCTTGTAAGTCTCCTGCTAGCCACCAATTTGGCTTGTCAGTTTATCTTCTCAAAAAAAAAAAAGAAAAAAAACCATAAACTATGCTATTTATTGCCCTCGATTAGATTACCACAGATATTTTGTACTATGGATACTTCCCCACAGGTCTTACAGAGTCTCTTGTGAAACTGACATGTTTAATCTACCAAGAGGGCAAATCTACTCACTCTTTCTCTAGCCTTTGTAAAATTACTTCTGAATCCTCATTTGCTCTAGGATGCGTTGTAAAAGGAGGATCAGCTCAGGAGGTGGGTCATCAAGATCCATAGAGTTTTCAGCATATTTCAATTATAGACTCTTGCCTTTGGAGCAGGTATCTTCATAAGACTTTCTGCTAACCACGGACTCTTTATTATTGGGGCATGTGTAAGTTTTGCCAGGGTTGAGTTGAGCTTTTCCGTTCTTAGAGAATGTTTCTACCCACCAGCACTACATTTTTTATGTACGTGCTGCCTGCTTCTGCAGTGTCCTGGCTGTTTCCTTCCCTGTTCTGTAACCAACAAGGAACCAGAGAGAGCGAGAGAAAAGCCTTACCCACAACCTTTGGTTCTCGCTGTCTGTTGCCTTAAGCCTGGGGCCTTGGCAACAGCTGGAAGAGATAGGAAGGAGGAGTCAGCCAGTGTTATCAAGAATCTAGGTCAGGTCACAGAACATGTTTAAGAGATACTTCTTGGTCTCTGCGTCCATCCCTCATCCAAGATGGGATGAATTTCCATCTCTTTCAGAAAGAGGGGAATGCCTAGGCAAACGAGGTGCTGAAGCAATAGAACTGACTGAGTTGCTCAGATAGCACAGGATAGATGCCTGTCATCAATAAGGCACTAAGTCTCCATGCTCAGACAGGCTGACCCTTCTATGGGGCAGATAGGAATGGGGCCATCCTTCTTCTGTTCCATGTGAGCTTGTTTGAAACTAAAGACTGCCAGTCTGGTGCCTACATGGCCCCATTGCTAGTAAAGAGGAGTTTACTTAGCCAAGCCAGCTTTTCTCAGATCTCCATAATGGGTGCACATAGGCATAGACGGTGGACACATAGCAGTTGACTATGTTAATATCCCAATCTGTTTCTAATCCATCCCAAGTAGTTCTTCTTTTCCCTGCTTTGGTTTTTTTGAGATGGGGTTTTTCTGTGTAGCCCTGGCTTTCTTGAAATTTGTTCTGTAGACCAGGCTGGCCTCGAACTTACAGAGATCAACATGCCTCTGCCTCCTGAGTACTAAGATTAAGGTGTGCACCACCACTGCCTGGCTCAAGTATTTCTTTAAAAAAAGTTTTTGTGGCCTACATCCCCATAGCTCTGCTATAGCTCCTCAGGGTCCAGATAGATACGCCTTTCTCTAGCAAACCCCTCAAACATCTTTTTCCTTTACATGAAGGATGACCAGGAAGCTTCATTTCTTCCATTGTCTGAGAAAACAAAGGAAAAGACAGCTTGAGAAAGCTGCCAGTTAAAATATCACTCTATGCATAAAATAAGATTATATACGATTCTTACATGTCATTTTGGTTATTTATTAAGTAGGTCTGCTATATCCATCTCTTGGGATTGTTGTGAAGATAGAACAAAATATTAAATATGAAGTACAAAGAATCTTGAACTCAATAAAATGAGCTATGATTTTGCATTATGTATGCACATGCACATGCTTTTAGAAAAAGATTTATTGTTTTCCTTTCCTAGAAAGTTCATAGGTAATAGAACACTAATTTCATAAAACATGAATGTCAACAAACCCACAGTCCGTCATACTATGTACGTGGTCATAGAACATACACTAAGAAGATTCCCTGGTATCTTATTGGTGAGAGATCTTCTCCTGTACCTATGCCCACTCTACTTCTCCTCCCACTGCTGGTCTCCAAACATCCATAATGATTATGAGTTTACCTATGCCTGAGTCTTATCACAAGCCATTCTAACAACCTAAAGGCTATGGACTATCTGGCAGAAGCAATCAGATGGTGGAAAATTACTGATCCACACTGAACTACACAAAACTGTTCATCAAATTCCCAGGAAGAGCAAACACTTCCCTGGCAAGTCCTCTAGCAAGGTCCTTGGCTGGAAAGAGCAACCACCTTCATTAGGCACCAACCAAAATCTTGGGTTTGAACGGTGACAAATCTGGAATCCTTTGGCAGATGCCAACTCGGGGCCTACTGCACAAAGGAAGCCCTTTTTCACAGACTCAGCACTGAATCCTGAGCACATGGAGAATTGATCTTGGCCGCAAATGGAAAGCCAGTGTGGAAAATATAATCTGGTGGCTAGAACATGAAACGAAAGAGATAATATGGCCCAAGCTTCCAGAGGCTAAAATCTTACTAGGCAGAAACATGGGCTTTTATGGAATCTAAGACCAGCAGTACTGGTCTGACACAACAGTACAGGAGCAGCAAGGGGGTTAAACATTAAAGGACTCCTGTTTGCAAGTCGTCAGTCACTGGCACGTAAAGAGATCAGAAAAGGGCATTATTGGCCAGCATCTTCACGTTCCTATGCCTGCAGTGCTCTCTACAAAGATGAAGAAGTCCTGCCCTTGAGGAATGTTTTTACCTGGTGAGCAACTAAGATGGAAGCCTGGGGATAGAAAGTGCCAAAGCCCACTCAGAGCAAAGGCAGCAGAGCTCTTTTCTTTGGGGTAGTTGAAGATCCCCCAAGGAGAGGTCATCTCACTGGGGTCCTTTGAGAAGAGAATCTCAGGCAGAGGAAGTAACATAAACAAAGACAGCTCAGAGAGGCATGGCAGGGGTGTGGTGAGAAACTAAGCTCAGCCAAGCTGTGGGCAGCTGAGCCTGGGAGCAGTGGGGGTTGGAAGACCTTGAACATGCTGAGAGATCAACCTTGACTCCCAGAGCCTTTTGAGCATTCTGTCTGCTTTTGCAACAAAAATGCAATGGGAATTGAGGGAACCAAGGACCTGAATTAGGGAGGACGCTGATATTCCCACCTTCATATAAGCATTCTGCTCTCTAGCCAAAGATGTTGTTGTTGTTTGTTGTTGTATGAAACCATGATCTCACATGCAAACCAGCAACTGACCTTCACTCTATCCAGGAAGTGCAGAACCTTGAACATAGATCTTCCTGGAGCGGTGTTCAGCTCTAGAGAGTCCTGCTGCCACTGTTGTGTGGGACCCTACCACCCCACATCAGCATTGTCTCCCAAATTTCATTGCCCATGTTTCTAGAATATTGAAAACTCACCATCAGTACAAAGGGGTCACTTGTCACAGGAGTATATATTCTTCAAACTGAATACAATTTTTGGTTTGGTTTGGTTTACTGGCTTTCTTCATCACATGGTGGTTGCAAACAGAAATTAAGGGGCAGTATTAAGCACTGAGTTTTTAATATAATAAAACCACAATCATGTGTCTTACTGATATGGAAACTATGTTGATGAAAACTTAGAAAACAAACAGCAGGGATCAAGCATGATTGTTTTTAAGATCCATTGCCAAGAACTTTTTTACTTCTTTGGGTAATGTGCATTTGCTTTTGATTTAGGTGTCATTTATCTATCTAGCTGGCCATACAAAGTTAATGTTTCCAATCTCTTCTTCTTCCTTTTACTTGCAGATTTTCTTCATCTCTGCTTCATATTCTCTGTTGATACGAAGAGTGAGAAGCAATCGTAGAGTGTTAGAGGAGGTGCTACAAGGTTTTCTGACGCTGGAGCCTGTTCTGGACCAAATACTAACCATTCAGAAAATAAGAGGAAAGAAAATGATGAATGCCAGCTGCCTGGAAACACTCTAATAAAGATAGCAATGCCATCTTCCTCACTTAGTTCAGGGCAAGCAGCCAAGATCTTGGTGGGCTCGTGGTATCTTCTCAGGGTGGCTCCTGTTCCTCTATACTGTAGCCTAGCCTCCTCAGTGCCCAATCATGTGCCTTTCCCAAGTGTCACATGAAGAGATAATCTGTTGACCACTGGTTGAGTCGTTTACTAGAAACTTGTGTCCACGGTGATAACAGCAGAGAAAGTTCTGGACACCACCATTTCAGGCTGAGTGAGAAGACTACTGTTTCCCCTACACCTTTCCAAAGTACATGAGCATGGCTGACTATGCCTGAGTTCTAAGGCAAGGAATTGTGAAGGGCAAGTCATCTCACCACAAGGTTGGTCAAGACTTCAGTCCCCCAAGGCAGGGGCTGCCATGTGTCATTCAGCTTCAAGCAGTGCATTCAGAATCACATTGGGCATAAAGGGATATATGCTTTTCACCACAGCACACACTGGGAGCCAACACCTCAGGGATGCAGATTAACTTTATGGCCAAACGTAGAGAGTGGGACAGGATGACAGAAACCAACTCTTTCTCAGTAGGGACTTCTAACCAAGTTCTAGCTCACTTGCTGTTCTCATTACCCATTTTTCTAACTCATAATGGGCACTTTCTCTTCCACTTTACAGAAAAAGAAACTGAAGTTATGGAAAAACTAAGCTTCAAAACTCTCAAGTATAAGGGACATAATTAATAAAATGTCAAGTCCCTGGGAAAAGGTGGCTCTGTATTTAAAAGTCCATTCTGCCCCCAAGAAACATGTGGCTGATTCTCAACCTAGTAGCTCATTATTACTCGAATATTGTGAGAAGTAGAAGAGAGTGATAATGGCTTACCATGAGGCAGAAATATACCAGCTTTCCACTGTTGTATTCATGGTACAAGCAGTCTTCTAGATTCTTTTGAAAAAGACACAAAAACAAAATCTGTGGAGATTCAACACACCATATAGCAAGCAGCAGCAGGAAATGTGTCTTTTAATATGTTCTGGTGGTAGGAATCTTGAGGCTAGTCTGTGAGTGCAGAGCTTACAGAAACTGAGAACACTATATGAGTCTGCTGCGGAGCAAGGGAGAAGTAAGGGATGGAGAAAAAAATCCAAAATCTATGTCTATCCTGTGGCATGTCATATCACATATAGGCATACTGTCTTTACCCACAGGGTTATTTTTAAGATGCCCAGTCGGTACCTGCAATTGAAGATAGTGATTACCCTTTCATATATTGTGTGGTTTCCTATAAACATGTATATTTTATGAATTAGGCACACTGAGAGGTAAAAAACAATGATAATAAAGTATAACCATTTTATACTCAACAGAAATGGAATTTTGCAGATAAATGTAGCTACCACCCCTCCTCCAAGAAGCCCCTCATTACAGCAAATGGAGACCATCGGAGAAAACCACAGCGGGACACAATGCAGAGATAAACAATCCCAGGGAGCCTAGCCCCAACCAACACATGTACGTAATAACTCCTGGGCCTGCAGACTCAGGGAACATCATAGAAGACAGGTCTGGAAGATGTAGGAGCCAAAATACGACCAAGGCTTCTGAAAATCAGTCTCTCCTAGAAATGGCAGCCTAAAGAAGCCCAGAACCATTCGTGGATGTGGAGTCCCACCCCCTAACAAGTATCTACAGGTTGTCCAATGCGTAGTGGTCAGCCTTCAAAGCATAGAGATACAAGTGACAAAAAGGAACTCAGCAGGTTTTATCTATAAATAGGTGTGCATACCTACATATGTATGTGACAATAACGATCAAAAAAAAAAAGAGCCACCAACTTGAAAGGGTATGGGGGGAGTGCATAGGAGAGGCTTGAGAGAGAGTAGCCAGTAGGAGAGGGGGAGAAGGAGGCCAAAATGATGTAGTTGTAGTTCAATTAAAATCATATTTAAAAATATATATATATATTTATATATATATAAATATATATATATATATATATACTTTTAAGAGGTGTGAGTACTCACTCTCCCCTACTCTCTTACACCTAACTGTATAGTGCCACAATTTTTTTTTCAGATCTTAGTCGACTGGAACCTTGAAATGTGAACTCAAGGATAAAGGAAAAAACTTTAGGAATTATGTGTGTGTGTGTCTGTCTGTCTGTCTATTTATCTGTCTGTCTACCCTTTAAAGATACCCCTAGATAACATCCAAGGTTGAGACCCATTTCCTGAAGCTGTTGTTGATATTAAGTCCAATAAACTAGGTAGCAAAAATGGAGCAGAGGAGAGTGTGGCCATCCTCCTCAGTACTCTCAGAGACCATGGAGGAATGATTTCACACTTCACCAATTTCATGCTATGACTGGGGTTGGGGGGGGATCCCCATTGTTAGGAGAGGTGCAAGCTGCCGGTTCTGTAAGGAGATCCTGTGGCCTGCAAGAATGATCTGGATCAGGAACCATAGAGCTGACAATCAAAGGCACACACAAGCTCTGTTTAACGTTTCTAAACTGATTTCCCCCTTACCAGTAAAATGCCAAAAGTAATTATTTTGCAAGCCTACAAACTAATGTGAGGAAGTCAAGATGGTCAGCTCTTCAGAGACGCTTTAAACCTCAAGTTCTCCACAGAGACCCTGCAAGAAAATGTGGAAGATGGGTTACAGAACAGATGCCAGGCATGGTAACAACACAGAAGTTAGAAAACTACTACTATATTACGCACATTAATCTCAAGCAGCACATTGCTCTATCAATAATGGGAAAAAAATAAAGAATTATTTTTTTAAGACATGGTTTCTCTGTGTAACCCTGGCTGTCCTAGAACTTAGTTTTCTATAGATCAGGCTGGCCTTAAACTCACAGAGATGACCTGCCTCTGCCTCCCAAGTGCTGGGATTAAAGGCGTGCATTACCACCATAGGAGAAAACTCTTGTGGTGTGTGAGTGTGTGTACTTTTTAAAAATTAATTAATTAATTTTTTCACTCTACATCCTAATTTCCCCTCTCTCCCCCCAGTCCCTTCCCCAGCACATCAGTCACTGAAGGACTAGAGAACTAGGCACATCCTCTCCCACTGAGGCCAGACAAGGCAGCCCAGTTAGGAGAAGGGATCCACAGGTACGAAACACATTCAGGAACAGCCCTTGCTCCAGTTGTTGGAGAATCCGCATGAAGACCAAACTGCAAATCTGCTACAAATGTGCAGGAATGGGGCCAGGTTGGGGAATGGGGTGTGGGAGGATAAGGTACAGCCAGTGCTTGTTCTTTTGCTTGGTGGGTGAGTCTCAGAGAGCCAAGGGTCCAGGTTAATTGACTATGTTGTTCTGCCTGTGGAGTCCCTGTCCTCTTCTGACTCCTCAATCCTTCCCCAACTCTTCTGCAAGATTCCCCTAGCTCCTTCTAATGTTTGGCTGTGGGTCTCTGCTTATGTTTCAGTCAGCTGTTGGGGGGGCCTCTCAGAAGACAATTATGCTAGGCTCCTGTCTGCAAACATAACAGAATATCATTACTAGTTCTCTGGCAAGTAGTTCTAAAAAAAATGTTTAGGTATTGTGAATGCTGGATCAAGAAAAAAGTAAAAAGAGGAAGATAAAGGAAAAAGTGATTTGTCTGCCTTTCCTAAGTTCCCGATTATTTACTCTAAGTACCATCATCATTGCACACGCAAAGGTTGGGATCTTGAGTGACTTTTTCAAGCATCTACAACAGTGCCTGGCATATAGCAGTGGTTACAGAACCTTCTTTCAACAAGTAAGTCTATAACACTGTTGTACAAGATTGACCTTCTAGCCAAACAACTACCATCTTGGGGAATTCAGCTGTGCCCACTTGTAAAAGATCACCACAGCTGATTTTGTCAACTGTATCATCCCCTCATTAGAGGGCTGGAGAGGGTATTGAGACCTTCACAGCTGAGGATCCAACCACTCCATACCTCTTGGACCCAAGCTTCCCAAGTACAGGTCTCCGGGAGGAGCTGGAACATATAGGCCAGGGAAGGCTAGGGGAGGTGGGGGGTTCCTTCTATGTGACTATGGGAAAGCCCTCATCCCTGGTTGGTAAAGACTTTCTGGTAGGACATTTTGAGGACCACACATACGTGTCAGTAAGCAACCCCTCACGTATGTTCTGTAAGTACGCACAATAAAGTCAGCAAGCATGAGCTTTGGTAGAATGGAGCCTTGATCTGTGATTGGAACATGGGGAGTGGGTGGGTGTAAATGTGACTTATTCTCCCTCTGGGGAGTAATTTTAACAGCAACCACATTGATGATACAGGGGCGCTCTGCACTTTCAAGAAAGATCACTGCTGTGAATCCTTGGGTCATTTTCTGAACCCAGGCAGTCCTTGGAAGGGGCAGGGCCTGCTTTTTAGTCAGGAATTTGTGATCAGGAAGAGACTGGAAATTATTTTTGAAACAAAGACAGGAAAGATGCTGGGTTTGGGCTCTGCCACACCACGTTTGTCGTGAGAAGTGGCACGGCAGTCACTCCTTTGGCTACCTCATCTGCCACTCTCCCTCCTTCTAGTCATTCACACCTGTGTGCAGAACAAGGGGAACACTGGTTACTTGCCTTCTGAGATCCTGTAGCCTAAGAAGAGACTATTCTCTCTAGCTGGTCGTTTCTTTCCTAGGCTCCTATTGCTTCGGTTCCCTTACTGGGGCTCTCAATCATTTTCCTAGAAGTCTTGGCTTTTCTCCACAGGTCCTAAAACATGGAGTATAGCAGCTGATAAAAGAGAGAGGAGACCTCCAACCCTTCTATGGCCCTCTCCCTCGCTGGCTGCACTAAAGAGCTCAAAGTTTGTCCACAGAGGGAGGAAAGGGGCACTGCTAGCCCTGCTTAAGAAGCTTGTCGTGAAAACCTTGTTCTTATCAATGTTTGTGATTTAGGTTATTGAATTTTAGAGCTAGCAGAGACTTTAAAAACCAAATTCAACTCCCTCGATTTAAAAAATTAGGGAAATGAAGCTCAGAGAAAGGAGATTAACTGGCCTAAGGCCCCACAATAAGGAAGTGGCCTTGGCTGTGGCTGCTCCTGACTTCCTAGGAGTAATGGTGCCATGAAGTAAGGCAGAAGGTTGCATTCGAACTTTTAGTTTTTGAGACAGGGTCTCTCTCTGCAGCCCTAGTTGATCTGGAACCCCCTTTACAGACCACATGATCTCTCTGGAACTCAGAGTTCAACCTGCCTCTGCCTCCCAGTGCCGGGAAAATTGTGCATATTTGTAAAAGGTTCTCTGCAGATAAACTCAGTAAGGATTGCCTGTTTTACCTAAAACTAACAAATGAACACACGTTTGTTTGTTTATTTGTTCCCCTCCCCTTCCCCCCAATAGGCTTTCCTATAGCATTATCTTTGCACTGTAGTTAGATTTATACATTTTTACTGTTTAATCTCAATTCACATGGCACCATTTTAAGCTATGATTGAATTTAACAACTAAATGATCTGTTTGAAGAAACGTGAACAACCTTGCCAAATTCTCCTTTATTGGTTAATGTCACTTTGGGAAAAAGGAGTAGAGATGAGATAGTGCAAACTGACCAGACCCAAGCAATGTTTTGCAAAAACAGTCCTTATGCCATGGGAGGGCATGGGTTTTGCAGTCTGGATTGACATTTTTCAAGAAGCCATGAAAAAGGAGAACGTGCGGACAATAATATTCTAGAGCTGAAAGGAGCCGTGAGAATCGTTATTTAGGTCAACTATTTCACAGTGTTGATAAGGAAACAAAAGCCCAGAGCTGGGACTGTCTCCTCTAAGGTCAGTGAAGTCTGCCTCTCCCACTCGGTTCTCTTTAAATAGAAGCTTTCAAACTAGATGGGAGGACTAGAGAGGAGTGTGGAATGTTTGGGAAATACCTCCCAACTCTTTCTACCAAGAGAGAAGCTTCCCAAATGGCCAAAGAGAATCACTGGGCAAAAAGTCTAAGCCAAAGCGCATGGACTGGCAGGCCTCCTATTTCCAGGCATCAAGACCAGTGTGGCCTTGGATGGGAGAGAATGTCCAGGAGAGGAAGAGGCAGGCTTGTCAGAACCCCTAGGCCTCTATGGCCAAGTGGTGGCCGACCTGGAAATTTAGGACAATGTCTGAAGAAGGATGTTGTGATTGTCACACTTCTGAGAAGGGGGCTGCCTGCACCTAGTACAAAGAAAGCCGAGATGAAAAACCCATGGCCTTCTGTTCTGACAGAAAGTGGTGCCTCCAGTAGGTATGTCCTACCATGGCTGGGAGAGAGAGGCTCTACCTTATCTTTCAAGTGGGGCTCTGCATCATTTGCCCCAAATGTTCCCTTCTGAATGAAGGCCAAATGACCACTTGTAATGACTATGCCTTTTTGTCAACCTGACTATATCTGCAATAAACTATAATCTAGAATTGGAAGGCTCACCTGTGATCCAGATCTTGAGAGACTGGGAGATACAAGTTTCTGACCTGGATCTTGGCATGGAGATCTTGAAGCATAGTGGCCATGAATCCCTGGAGACTAAAGCAAGGAGATCTCTAAGTTCAAGGTCATCCGGGACAAAGCGAATCCCAGATCCAGGAGTGATATTACACCCCTTTAATCCGGGCACCTACATAAGGGCATGGGAAGGAGGGAGATCTGCTCTTCTTCACCTGCTAGCGTTGTGGGACTGAGCAACTGCTAGATCCTTGAACTTCCACTCACAGCTGATCATTGTTAGGGAGTTGGACTACAGATTGTAAGTCATAACAAATTCCCTTACTATATAGAGACTATCCATAAATTCTGTGACTCCAGAGAACCCTGACTAACACAACACTCAAGAAAGATTCACTGCTCTCTTTAGGTCTTTAGAGTTTTACAACCCCCACTCCTCACAACCAAGGGGGGAAAAAATTCAGATGCAGAAAAGGTGAGCAGTACAGAAAGCAGCAATTTCAATAAAAATTCCTGGTGCTGAAAATATATGCGTCGGAGAGACTATTTTCCATGGACTTATATTTTTCTTGTTCTTTGTTGTCATTCCGCCATTCTTGGTAAATTTGTTTTCATTTTAAGTGTTACAAGCAGTTATTATGTATTCCAGGCAGGGCTCCCAAGCTGTGACAATTTAAATGAGGGAAACTTTTTTTTGTAGGAAAAAAAAAATGATAAAAGTACAAATGGTTTGTTGGAACGCTGAAGAAAAGCTTGCCTCAGAGAGCAAAATTCTTTTTATGTTGTCTTAATATTAATCCAAAATGAAAATGCCCTTCACTTCAAAAAGGGAAGATTTGGCAGGTATAAGCTACAATAGGACAAGGATAGGGCCCCCTCCACATTTAGATCCGTATGTCTTCTAAGGAGACTTTGAAATCAATAGTGTATAAGATGCTACAAATAATTTTTTTAAATTGTCTAAATCTTTAACACATACGGCTCAAAGGACCAGAGGCACACAATAGCAGTGTGAAAGAACAAACAGGGCTTTGAAGGCAAACCTGAAAGCTCACATTCTAACCCAGGTGGGTACCATGCTCCATGGCCCAAGGCAAATGGTGTTTCTTAAATCAGTTAGTTTATAATCAAATAATAATAAGGCACAAAAGTTATATAAATGTAAATGTCAATATGTAATTTCCTATATTAGTTCCCTATTACTACTTAAAAAAAAAAAAAAAAAAAAACACAGTGGCACCATACTTTATAAAGAAAAGGCATTTCTATCACCTGCTATTCACAGAAGCTGAGTGTCCATGAGCGTGTCAGCTCTAGCAAGGCTTCTCTCTCTAAATAACCTCATGGTGAATGGCATCATGTCAGACAAGTGCATGATGAGATTATACGTCAAAACGGAAAGCCAGAGACAAAGTCTGAGGTCAAGTTGGTTCTTCTATATCAATCCACTCTCTAGAAGATAAGACCCCTGGCTCTCTGCTGCCCTGTGCCCCCGATGGCCTAACCACTTCCCACATATCTTTTTATTTTTTAGTTTTTACTTAGTATATATTATATATAATAATGGTTTCAGTATGACATTTTCATACATGTAGAAAATACACTTTGATCATATTTGCCTCCTATCTTCCACTCTTGGCCCCTGCCCCTCTGATCAGTCCTCTTTCTCTTCCCATCTGGTTCCTCTTCCACTTTCGGGCAGGTTTTTGTTTTGCTTTGTCTGCTATGACTCCCTGAGTTTAATTTAGAGTTGTTTACAGGAGCACAGAGCAATTTACCAGCAAGGCCTCATGATGCCCACCCCCCTCCATGATGGACAGTCAACCAGTCCAATCTTGTGCAGGGTTTGTGCAGGTAATCACATCTGCTGAGAGTTCAAGAGTACAGCACCAGACATCACACTCGGGGGACAGCATTTCACAACACTTCCTCTGGCACTCTCACTTCTGATCCCTCTTCTACCTAAGCCTTGGAGTAACAACCTCCCAATGCCAAACCAAGTTGTGCCCAAAGCGGTGACAGCTCTGATCTATGGACATAAACACAGATATTCAGAACGCAATTCATCAGGAATCTTAAGTCCATTTAGCAAATCAACAGCGCTACTTCCTCTACATAGACCCAGAACTTCCCCACGCATGGGCTTTTGACCAAGTTTAGATTATCTTATGTGAGTCCCTACTGTGAAGCAAGCCCAATCACAAGCAACTGTTTACCCACAGTCACGCCTCTCTACTGTACCAATGGGCAAGTCTTGCCTGGCATGTTGCTATTGTACTTTGTAGAGTTTGCTGCTGGGTAAGACAATTAATGGCTCCCTATCATGTTCCCCCCTCACCCCTGCTCCGTGGTCTGCGCAGCCCCTTCCACCATTACAAAAACTACATCAACATAACCATGCCTGAATATCAAGCCCTTAAGACAGGAGCCTTTGGGACGGACCCCATTCAAACCACAGCACTCTTCAGTGGGGTTCATGTTTCCACCATGGTCAGGGGACTCACCACAGTGAGGAACATCTATCATTGACAGCACCATCAAGATCAGACCTACAGTTAAACCAAAGGAATACTTTGAGTATGTTGTTGCTTATCATACACACTCAGCCTTTAATTCCATCTCTTTTCTTTCCTTTTCTTTTCTCTTCTCTTTCTCTTCTTTTCTGTTTAAGGCGAAGAACCTTTGAAGAAGAATGAATACAATTCAAATATTTTCCCAGATTGTAGTTATGACAACACATTTTATCTATTAAGCCAAAATATTAGAAAATATTGGAGAAAACTCACTTCCTTGGAATTTTTGACAAGCTGATAAATAAATAAATGTTAGCAAGAAAAGGTTGCATGCAGAAATAGCC
>JADRCD010217400.1:0-14381 GCA_019843815.1 Montemys delectorum
TGAATTCTATCTTAACATCAGCATCTAGTTTTTACACACAGGCATCTTTGCCCATATGCAAATGTGCATACCCACATACTACAGACACACACACAAATACAAATTTTAAAATGATCAGGAGCCAGACAGTGGTGGCACTCAGGAGGCAGGGGCAGGAAGATCTTTGTGCGTTTGAAGCCAGACTTATCTACAGAGCAAGATCCAGGACAGTCAAGGCTTCACAAAGAAACCCTGTCTCTAAAATAAAATAAAGCAACAATAAAAAATGACTAGGAATGGGGCAGTGGTGGCGCACGCCTTTAATCTCAGTACTTGGGAGGCAGAGGCAGGCGGATTTCTGAGTTTGAGGCCATCCTGGTCTACAGAGTAAGTACCAAGAACTATACAGAGAAATCTTGTCTCGAAAAAAACCAAAAAAATTAAATAAAACAAAACAAAATGACTAGGAACAATAGTAGTTACCTGTTTCTATAGTAACATTCATAGTAAATCTATAAAAAAAACAAGACAGCTATTCCAAATGGATAACATGTAATCAACACTAAAAACTAACATCTTCTGTTTTCTCTTTTCATCATTTGGATTTCCAAGTTTATTCTTCTAAGCAGTGACAGAAACAGTATTTAATTCAAGATCATCTTCAGCAACACCAAAGGCCCAGGTTGACTAATTTCTTAGAAGTGAAATTTAAACAGAAACCTGATAGGAGTACTTAAGGCTGTTTCAGACTAATCTAAAACAGACAATAAAAATGTCAGTAAACATGCATTTTTAATGAAACTATAAAAGCTGCTGTTCTCATTTCATTTCTGCTGCTGTGATAACACATCCTGACAAAAAATATCATGGGGTGGGAAGGTTTTATTTGGCTTGCATTTCCAGGTTATAGTCCAGCATTTGAAGTAAGTCAAGGCAGGATCCTAAGTGCCCAGTCACATGCCATCCACAGTCAAGAGCAGACCACATGAACACACACCCAGTTTGCTTACTGCTTCTCCCTTTCTTCCCCAGCCTACAAGGCCATCTATCCCCCTTCCACCTTTTATTTGGGGGGGGGGGGGCTTCCATCCCACCTCAGTTAAAGCAGTCAAGACAACTTCCCCCACAGATATCCCCATGCCCACAGGCCAACCTGATCTAGGCAATCCCTCATTCTTGGTTGTGGCAAGTGCTATTTAAAACTTAACCCGTCAGGACTAGAAGGATGTTCAAGAGCAGTGGCTGCTCTTGCAGAGAACCCAGGTTCAATTTCCAGCAACCACATGGTGGCTTACAACTGTCTGTAACTCCAGTTCCAGAGGATCTGGCATCTTCACATAACAAACACATACACAGGAAAACCACCAAGGCACACAAAATAAAAATATATAAAAAACTTACTAAAAACAGCAACAACAATATAGCCCCATAATGTAAACAGCGAGGCTCAATAACCTCACACACACACACACACACACACACACACACACACACACACACACATCTCTTAAGACATTAGCCCAGCCAGGTATTGGTGGCACACACCTTTAATCCCAGCACTTGGGAGGCAGAGGCAGGCAGATTTCTGAGTTCGAGGCCAGCCTGATCTACAGAGTGAGTTCCAGGACAGCCAGGGCTACACAGAGAAACCCTGTCTCCAAAAAAACAAAAAAAAAAAACAAAAACAAAAACAAACAAACAAACAAAACAAAACAAACGAACAAAAAAAAGACATTAGCCCAGACCATCTAAGTTCTCCTGGCTTCAATGTCTTCTATGTTCCACAATTGTATAACCAATGCCAGTATTCAAATCTCTGTAGTTGAAAGACAAGCTTAGAAGAGGTGCAACTTAAGTTCATCGAAAATTCAGGCCACACCGCAGTTTCTTCACACTGGCCATTGTCCTCTTCCCAGGACTGCTCCAGTAATCACACACACCAGAGAGCTTCCAGGTTAAAGAATTACAGACGGGGTCAAAGAAGCATTAGCACTGTGTACAGAGAACAAGAGCCCTGACCACAAAATGCCCTCTACCTGTGAATGACCCCCCTCCCCCTTCCTCACAGTAATCTCTTGGCACAGTTAATTGTGGAACCAAGTCTGGACATGTCTGTCCTTGCCCTAAGGAGTGTCAAAGATGCTTTTTCGTCATGGGTGGAGAAGAGTTAAATTCTTAAGTGACACATAACCAACAGCTGCCTGGTGATCATCAACCTCTCATTTCATGACTAGGAACTTGCATTTTTACCCCAATTTTCACTTTGTGTGTGTACACACACGCACAATTTGAAACAATGCATTGCTCTAGGCAAAACAAAGCAAGATAAAATGGAAAGGCAACCAGGCAGAAAGATTCAATTTTGTTTCTCACTTGGCTTAAACAAACACACACACATCTTTCTAAATTCTATATAAGTAATTTTTTTTTTGCCCCTGTATAGTCAATGCTTCTGAACCTTATAGTGTAAAGTGCTGATTGTCTTCTGTATGGATGGCATGGTCATTAAGAAAACCAAGAGAGGCAAATCAATCCTTCCCGTGTCAACACTCACCTAGAGGGAAGTCATTCGGCTGGACCACGTTGAGGAAGATGTGTACCATTTGGTAGAGAGGGCCAACAATCCCAGCATTGAAGGTGTCTTGGGTCTCATATTCTATGGTAGGTAATTCATAGTTCAAAGCCCCAGGGGTGTTATCGAATGCGGGCTGACCTCCTGAAGTGATCTCTCCCCACAGCCCCAGTAACAGCAGGGCACTGAAGACGAGAGCCATAGTTGGCCTGACCTCCCAAGCATGAGGTACTTTCTGGAAGCTCAAGAGAGACGAGTCTTTCCTGGACCTGTGAAGACTTCTGCCTCCTGGCTGGCAACCAGAGGAACAGAAGAATGGTCTCCAAGGAGGTCATTCACTCAAAGTACCATCCCTGGAAGGGAGAGAAAGAATACTGGTTACTCAGAGACAACTAGCAACCCCAGGAGCCAACCCCAGAGGAAGGGACAGGCTTTAGAATTAAACACTTAGGCCTAACGTAGTGGAAAGCAAGCACACAGCCTGCTCCAGAGCTATGGGTAGGGACTGGAAGGCGGCTCCTTCCTCCAAGACAGGTTGATCCAGAAGACAGTCCTTTCCGGGTCGAGAAACACCAGGCACAGTTCAGGAAGCTGTTTATTCTTGGAAACAGATGTTCATCAAACACTCGCTGTATTCCAGGTACATCCTATATGCTTTTAAGGCATAATTCCACTTTTGCAGATGACGGAACATGTGCAGAAGGGATTTTAGTAACCTGCACGAGTTACCAGGTCCAAACTCTGACCAGCAAGCAGAGCAGGGCTCTGAGACTCCAGCTCATCTTCCCTAGCTCCCATGGAATAGTGCTTAGCTTTTTAAGTTTCTGCTGCTCTTCTTATTCCGAAGGCACCGCTTCCTTACGTCCTGTTTGCAAACAGATCACATTCCAGGCATCCATCATTCCACCTAACCTAAGCCCGAAGGAGAGAAATTGAAATCTGCTTTTCTAATAAGCTCATGAGGTCATCCATCCTATGGGACACTTCCATTCCAAGTCACAGTCTCCAGTGACTAGGCAGCGAGGAACTGAGAGCAGGGCCAAAGGAGAATTCCTGGCCACCCTTGAAGAGATGGTAAGAACAAGAATCCTAACGATGGTCACCACTGCCTCGTCTGGGGAGGAGGAGGGGCATGGGAATGGCAGTGATGAGAGCAGCATGGGTTCTTTCCATTCTAACGGAAGGCTTCTCTACTCAAAAAGTAAGTATATGAAAGAACAGCATTTCTCAAGGATAAATAAATCAGCCAGCAACCTAGATGCACTAGATCTAGCATGCACAGCCCACCAGTGTCTCCAGAGGAGACATCACTGCAGCCTTGGTTCTGAACACACAACACACAACACACAAGCTTTGCTCTGTACACGCCTTTCCCTCATGCCACGAACCACTGCCAGAAGTGCCTTAGTTCAGATTCCAGATGGTTGTACCTTCTGGAGTGCCATGTTTTTACTGACACACAAAGAGTTCTGTTCTCATAGAAACATGATGGTTTAATTACAGAAAACAAGGAGCCTTGAGATTTCCCTTCCCCTCATTCCTCAGCATGTTTCACATTAGTGTATCTTTGGGTTGTACTGTGTTAAACAAACAACCGAGATCACCTTATTGGCATGCAAATTTGCTCTAAGTAAAATGGTAAATTGTATCGATGCTAAAATTTGTTTTAAAATAAAGTTATCATCTATTATCAGTAAGCATTTTATATATGTGTGCCTAGATTTCCAGATTTGCATTAAAAAGTTCTTAGGTAAAGGAAAGTGCCTTGGTCTAGCAGACGGGCTTCCATGCTCTTTGCTATAGATACTAACTTTCAGGGTAAGTACAAAGTTCACTGGGAGGGGGACGTAGGGACAATCAAGAACTGCCTTTATCCTAAGTGAGATCCTGCAGAGAGAAGCTCAAGGAGAGCACAAAACGCAGGACAAGATGCACTATCAAAGTTTAAAGCAAGTGCACATTAAAACTAGCCAAGAGGTAGACTTTCTTGAGCAGTCTGGATGAAGAGGCCAATGCCTGTCTAATCCCTTCAGACATCGCTTCCTTTTGTAGCTCCCATCTTGCTCAGATTACCTCTGTACAGAGTTACAATAGAATGTCTCTGAAGTCTTTCTCCAGCAAATCACTGCTGCCTTAGATCTCCAGGTGGCTCCCGGGATCAAGCTCAGACACAGTGAGTGTGTCCTTTGACCCTGATGATGGCTCCCCAGGATTCCCTCTGCTCTCCCCCTCCACAATACACACACACACACACACACACACACACACACACACACACCACATACATAATACACATACATACAGAAGACACATACACAAACCACACACATATATAACATATGCAACACACACATACACACAAACACATCACATACACAAACCACACACACAACAAACAACACAAACCACACACACACATACACCCAAACACACCACATACACAACACACACATACATACAAACACATCACATACACAAGTCACACACATACACAACACACTCAACAGTCACAATACACACACACACACACACACACACCCCTACCTCTCAGCCAGTTCTTTGCTTAAGAGCCCCAGAGCTGGACGGATTAAAGGCTCAGGAACCAAGGAAGGCACACTTCCTGGTAATGAGAGCAAGCCCCAGACACGGATAGAATCTCCCCTAGCCTGTGAGTAAGCATGCCTCAAAGCTCAAGCTCCTTTTACGGAGCTTGGAAATCCCAAGCGAGGAATGAAGCACGGAAATCCCAAAGAAACAGCTCTGTTCACCAGGACAGAGGCCAGGTGGGATTCAAACGCATACATTTCTCTTCAGCCCCCTGCAAAAAAAGCTCAGAAACATCAAAGTCCCAAGAGTTATGAAGCAGGCGCTCAATGAAACTCAAGTGAAAAAGAAAGATCTTCGCCTCAACTTTAGTGGATATGAAAACCCCAGACAGTGGTGGATCCCTGAGTTCCAGGCCAGCAAGGTCTACAGAGCTACTTTTAGGACATTCAGGGCTACACAGAGAAACCTTGTCTCAAAAAAAACAGCAACAACAACAACCTAAAAGAAAGCATTTAGTTTAGGACGCAATCAGGTAGTAAGAGTCACAGCTGAGAGCAGTCCAAAGAGCACAAAATGTGCTCCATCTCCTTAAAACAGTCTTGAGGCTAGAGAGATGGATCAACCCTTAAGAGTGCTTGTTTTACTTGTTGCTCTTGCAGAGGACCTGGGTTCAGTTCCCAGCAGCCAAACGGCAGCTCACAACCACTTAATACCCCAGATCCAGGTGATCCAGTGTCTTTTGGCCTACATAGGCAACAGGCACACATATGGTGTATATTGTCAGATGCAGGCAAAACATTCATATGCATAAAATATTTTTCTTTCTTTAAAAAACAAAACAAAAAACAAACAAACAAAAAACCGATTGGCCGGGCAGTGGTGGTGCATGCCTTTAATCCCAGCACTTGGGAGGCAGATGTAGGCAGATTTCTAAGTTCGAGGCCAGCCTGGTCTACAGAGTGAGTTCCAGGACAACCAGGGCTATACAGAGAAAACCTGTCTCGAAAAACCAAAAAATTAAAATAAAAAAAAAAAAACAGTTGTTGACTTAAAATACCGATAACCAACTAACTACTGGGATGGGGTTCATTAAACTGCACTTTAAATTTTACTTACTGCAGGGCAGGGTGATGTGTACTGTGGTACCTAAGTCAGAGGACAATTTTCAGAAGTTTCTGGGGTTGGTGCTCTCCTAATGCGGGTTCTGGAATTGAACTCATAGCTTTGACAGTAATTCAGTTTTTTCCCCCACTGAGCCACCTGGTCAGCCCTAATTTCATTTAACCAGCATCCCTGAAGGTAGCAAAATGCTGAACCAACACTATTCTTTTTTTTTATTTTTTAAGATTTATTTATTATTATATCTAAGTACACTGTAGCAGTCTTCAGACGCACCAGAAGAGGGCATAGGATCTCATTATGGGTGGTTGTGAGCCACCATGTAGTTGCGGGGATTTGAACTCAGGACCTCTGGAAAAGCAGTCAGGGCTCTTAAGAGCTGAACTATCTCTCCAGCCCCAACCCTATTCTTAGAACACCTTTCTGCCCCATCACTGTCACTTTCCAATGACAAGGCAGGTTTCCTGGCTACAGCTTCAGTATGACAGACCAAGCTACCAACACCCTGTTCCTGGTACTTTGACCTTACCTGTCCCAGCTGCAATGTGAAGTGCTAGGGATACCGACTCCTCCAGGGGTACACAGGAGCTACCCAATACAGGATGGCTGAAGTAAAATGGGGACGAGGCTGGCACAAAATCATCATCTTTCCTTCTAAAGCTGAGCCAAGTGTCCTCTTGTTGGCAGCCTTACACTCCTGGGGAGGATAGATCCTAGCCTACCTCCAGGATTGCTGTGCCTGCTTCCTCAAATCAGGCAGCAGGACATGTCTTCAGTGTCACCCAGTGTCAAGGTAGGAGCATGTCTCTTGAGACCCTCCCCACTGCTCAAAGCTTTGGAAGCTGCTTCCTCCAGGTCTATCTCCTTAAACGGGACATACTTGGTAAAGTCCACCTGGCCATGTTTTCCTTGTTTCCGTGTTTCCTGGGCACAATATTGGTTTCCACTTTAAATACACTCTATTCCAAAAGGAAAACAAGCCCACTAGAGTTAGTTTTAAACAAATATCTCACATGATTCTGAGACTGAAGTCCGGGGAGCTATATTTCTGCAAACACTGGTTTTAAAAGAAACCGGGGTGACCCATTAGCTTCATTTTCTTCATTTTCTTCTTTTGATGGGAAGCGCTCACTCTTTATTTTACATGGGTCCCCATGGTGGACATAGGTTTCTGTCTTCTGGGGTGCTGCTTTGGAGATGAGGGGGTACTTGACCTCAGAGCCTACCTTTGTGAGTCCTGTGGAGAGCAGCCCTACCTCTCATTGTGAGGCCAGCTGGAGCACCCAAAAAGGTCCTTGGGGGTGAGCCAGTCTAGGGTGGTCTGAAACGTATAGTGAAGCTTAGTGTTCTAATTCATTCTAGAAAGACAGCAGCCATATCCAAGACCTGCCACATCCACCATAGTTATTCATCAGTCAGGGGGCCTGACAACCTGTCTTGTGTTATTAAGACTGGCTATCCAACTTTCCTGCCACTTCCTCTGAGTCACTGTCCCCCAAGAGCATCTGTTGGTTACACTCATGCTGGGTTGCTTTCTATCATTTGTAAGGAAGCTTCCTGGTCCTTAAAAACCAGGTGGTGGTCCTTGACAACGGACAAAACCTGTTTCTCTCTCCAATTGTAAACAAAATCAACCCTACTTAAAGCATTGTTATTTTCTTGTATTAAAGATTTGTTTTATTCTATTTTATGTGTATGAGTACTTTGCCTTCCTCAGACTATGTGTGCTCCACGTGTCTGTTGTCATGGATTCCCTGAAACCTGAGTTACACACAGTTGTGAGCTGCCATGTGGATGCTAGGAGTTGAACCTAGGTCCTCTAGCCGGGTAGCTAGTGCTCCCAACAGCTGAGCCTTTTCTCCAGCTCCTAGTGTTGTCAGTCCTTCTTTTTATCTGTTTACCTCACTGAACTAGAACACGGAGAAACAAACAGTTCATCATAAAAACCATAAGGAAGTCCATAAAAAATTTATGGAACATTTACAAAGAAAAAGAAAGTAAAATATCTTGCTAAATAGCAAAAAATCCTGTTTCAAAGTGGGTCCAGGTCTGGACCCACTTACTAATCCTGTGACAGTGACAGTTGCTTCACTCTGTGAAGTGGGCTTTTGCACGGGGTTGGCGGATTAACATGCTAACAGGTAAAGAACTCCGCGCAGTGTGTTCATAAAGTTCAGAGACTACAGACGAACCACCGAACCACCGTGAACCCCTTAGCCTCAGGCAGACAGACGCCAGCTCCGCGATACTTCAAAGAGGTAAATCCACAAATGAATGAGAAAAGTAAGTAGTCAGCCAAGCCGAACCACATGAATTTGTCAATATTGAATTGGTCAATCACAACCAAAAAAAAAAAAAAGTTTTCATATGGCTCAATGAAAATTCATTGTTCAAGTTGTTTGGGTCTCTAGTGAGTTAGGGTGGAGGGGCCTGCAAAGGACTATAATCTTTCGCTCGCTTAACAAAGGCCAACAATCACCCTCAAGAAGTCGAGCAAAACCATTCTCCGCCAGGGCATGAGAAAAGTCCACAACTGAGCAAGAGAGCAACAGAGCGAGCTCCCGGAGTAAGCAGGAGCTGCAGGAAGCACGAGTACCTTTACTCCGCTGCCTTTCTCTACAAGCTGCCACCAGACCCTGTGCCCTTCCGCCCTTGTTTCCCCCACTTCTCAGGGGCCTTTCCCGGGCTGAGGAACACAAAAGAACCGACTGCGAGGCGGCGCGCAAAGCTGGGAGCCTCCAGGAATCCGCCGTCGCCTGGGGGAGGGGGGGATCGTCGCTGAGTCCCGCCGTCCCAAGCGCCACCAAGGCATTTCCCCCACCGAGTCCTCTTTGAGCGCGGGTTGAGGACTGGAACCTCTCCGACCCATTCTCGGAAACTCAGCCCGAGCCCGGACCCTCCAGCAGCCACGAAGCTCTGGTCAGTCCACATTCCTCTTTGTTGTCTCTAGTCCCCGCATTCTGTCAAGGTATGCCCTGAGCGCCCCTGGTCCCCATCTCTAGGAAAGCCTAAAGTCTCGACGCTGTTTGACCCCGAGGGCTGATTGGAGCCAGGACTTCCAGCCCCGGTGCGTGCGCTTGGCAACGGCCGCGGGAGGCGGTTTGGTCTCGCACTCGCATCGCCCTCCCGCTCTGGCCAGCAGCACGGTGCGCTGCACATAGGTAGCAGATGGTGGCTGATGGCAGGGAGTCCCGCGTCCCCCCCCCCCCCCCCGGCTTTTCCTGGAGCTTTCCTTACCGCAGAAGAGTTCTCAAGACCCGGAGCGAACGACCTCTCGCCGCTCTGCCCGAAAGTGAGCCGGTGGCCTGAAAGTCTCACCGCCTCCTGCTCGCGTCGCCGGAACCCAGCGACCTCCACCCCTCCACAGGATGGAAGGAGCACCCGAGAGGAGCAAAGTGGCGAGGAGCGGAGCTGGTCACTGCCGCGGGGAAAAAGTTTGCACGCTCTAACCAGTCCTCCAGACCCTGGGATCGCCCGGTGGCTGGGACTCACACCGCCCTGCAGCCCCTCCAGCTCCGGGAAGACAATGTAGGTTCCCGCCACCTGCTGTGGAGCCAGAGGGAGACGCTGGTCGACTTTTTCCACTCCCCATCTCTTCCCTGGGTGTTCTAGAAGAGGGGGAGCTCAGCCCCCGCGCTGGGTCGGCACTCGGAGCAACTCACCTCTCCCGTCCAGCTCTGGCCCTGGTGTAGGAACCCTCCAGCCCCTCGCCGCCAGGCTGGGATCCCTCTACTTAATTCATGAATTATTTAAAGTCCAGCCCCAGGACACCACAGGGGTGATTGAGTGAGAGCCCGTCCCACTGCTCCGCCCCGGGTTAGCTAAGGGTGCCTGAGGCAGGATTTCTGGACCCCCTGACTCTGAGAACCTGTTGCATCCTCTAGGGTCTCTGGCAGAGGTTTGGGGATGGAGCTAAAGGAATACACTGACTCCTTCAGAAACATACTTACTGGGTGCTGAGCTTGAGGCCAGGTGCCGGGGTCTCCACAAGGCTCAGTAATTTAAAGAGCAGGAGCCTAGGGCTCTGAGTCTGAGCACGCTCTGATTGGACGTTCTGAGCGGCTAGGCTACAACGCCCTAGGGACACCCACGGGACAGAGCATTTATTTCCTGCTGAAATCCCTGCTCAATCCCAGAACACCCTTCTCTGTCACCTAATCCTAAATCGTTCCTTGAAAGGCCGATAGCTCCTAAAATCCCTAACCTCCACATGTTCTTTCCTGGCTCTTTAGACACTGTACTAGTACCCAGTGTATTTTATTAAAAGCAACTAAAATAAATAAATAAATAAATAAATAAATAAATAAATAAACAAACCTAAGCGGGGAGGATAAACAAATTATGGGCTGGAGTGTATTCCTGTGCTATCAGGGATGGAGACTACATTGGCAGTTTCGATCCACTCACATTCTTGGTCAACCAAAGGTGGATAGAGAATAGACAGGGGAAGAATATCGTTGTTGGGACATTTTTACCACCAAAAGAATGTGTATTAATTGTATGTGAGTGGTTAGGTGGATGGATAGATGAAAGGTGTTGGAAGTACAGGTATGTGGACGTATGACCTTTTAAAAATATTTTATGTATATGAATGTTTTGCCAGCATGAATGTATGTGTAATACATGACCATGGAGTTGGTCAAAAGAAGGTGTTGGCTTCCCTGTAAGTGGAGTTACCAGCGGTTATGAACTGCCATATGGGTTAGGTGCAGGGAAATCTCTCCAGCCCTGACAATTGAACTTTAATTTAGTAATTCTCTCACCACAAATACACCATACACCAAGGATGAGCAGGGGAAAGTGGAATTGACCTTGAATGCTCACATGGTCAAGGTCTAGAAAGAGTTCATTCAGAAAGACCCCTGAAAAACCATGCCAAACTGCAGCAGGCAATGTTGGGGTCTAGACCAGAGATGCTTAAGATGGCCAGTTATCCCCTTTGCAGTCCCTTGTGCTCCAAGGCTCCACCGGTCTCTGGCTCAGAGGCACACATGCCACTGAGGATGGTGTTAGGCTAAGATTTGAGTTCTCTCTCCTAAGAGCTCCTAGCTGGCTCTGAGCTGCCTATTTTACCAGCATTGGCACGGATGGCCTTATCACTCTGAATCTAGCCTCCATGTCTGCAGACCAGCACAGGACTGACTGACTACTGGTAATCCTCATGCCCTGTAACATCCACAAAGTTAGGGCAGTGGTATGATAGGGCTCTAGGCCCTGGGTTCTAGATGGATTTTTCTATAAACTTACCAGCAAGAGCTTTCTAATATCTTACTAATGGTTAACTATATGATGCAGGCTTCCCAGATGCCACGTAGTTACTGAAGCCCCAAAGTTGGACCCAGCTCTGGCCTCTAGAACCCAGAGAATAGGTGAGATCATCTCTGACAGTGCCACATTGAATTGAAATGGGTGTCCATTGCTGTGTGATTTTTCCCCCCTGTGGAGATGTGAGCAAGTGCCTATTCAAACAGGGCATTCATCGACACTAAAGACGAATCTTTCTAAATCGAGCTTGATGAATAGTTTTGGGGGATTATTTATAGGAATGTGAGTAAGAGGCTCCTTCTAGGAGTATGGGTAACACAGAGGTGGCTTTATCAATAGAAAAGCCCATCCCTGCATGGGTGACAGTTCATGAAAGAGCAACATTGTACCTGGGTGGTGGTATAAGCCTTTAGTCTCAGCACCTGAGAGGCAGAGGCAGGCAGATCTCTTGAGTTTGATACCAGCCTGGTCTACAGACTGAGTTTCTGGACAGCCAGGACTACACAGAGAAGTTGTCTGGAAAAAAAACAAAAACAACCAAAGAGACATTGCTAGAGCTCAACACACAGCTTGCAAGCAGCTCTACAGAAGACTGGAGCAATTGTGTAATGCTACCCTGAGGCCTTGGAAGTCTTGCAATTTTCTGAGCTTTGCTGAGCCTCCTGTTCCTTGGTTTTCTGAATCTTACCAACCTCCCTCCTCCCCGCAGGAAGGGCTGGTTCAAACCAGAGGAAGTGGCTACACAACCATCTGCCTTCACATCGCTTAGGACACAGTGCTCCAACCGTTCCTTAAATTTTCATATTCTAGCCTAACCCCTATTCTCCCTGAACCATTTTCTATGTTTAACATGAGCAAATGAATAAGCACAAAACCCAATGGTAAGATATATCCTGGGTACCCTTAAGCCAAAGAGACAGCTGAGCAGTTACAATCTCCTACTGCTCTTGGACACAAATTGAGTTCTCAGTACCATGTGGGTGCCTGTATCCCCAGCTCTAGGTCTCTTATACTGCCACCTTCTGGTCTCCTCTGGTAACTGCACTCAAGTGCACAAACACACTGATCCACATAATTTAAAATAAAGTTTTTAAACGTAACAAGGGTCATATAGTTTTATAAATGAAGCATTGGGGAGTATGATAGCTTAGTAGAAGAGCATGTGCTTAGCATGTCAAAGGCTGTGGTTCTAGTACCATATGAAGAGGAGGCAGCATGGAAACACAGTGGCATATGCCCATAATTCCAGAACTAGAAAGACCAGGGTATTCAAGGCCAGCATGAACTACAAAAGCAAGAAAGTCTTATTTCTAGAATGCATAAAAAAACCCAATATTCAGTAGTCTTCTTGGTTTTAAATATTATAATCACTAAAACTAAAACAAAGCATGCTTTCGAGTAATTGTTCTGGTTAACCTGACCGTGTCTACCGTGAATGAGAGTGTTCTGAAAGGAACAATGTCACTTTACACATTCCCTAGGCAGTGCATCTTCAAAGAAGGCTAGTAGTCTCCATGGTGAAGCTGACAATGGGGCCTAGCAGAGGCTGTAGCAGCTCAGCCTGGAGTCTTTTGCTCTCTGTACCCTGGAGCTTGCTTTTTTCACTTACTTGGGATTTAAGAGGGGCGCTAATTCTGAAATGCCTTGGATCAACTATTTTGAGCCTGCCCTGGGGATAAAGGACTACCTGCTCATCTAGATTTCAAAGCAGTCGTGGGACAGGACCATAGAAGTCATGCTCCTCAGATGAAAGGAAGCTGTGGGGCATAGGACTGGTACAGAGTGGAACTGTTAGGGACATTTGTGATTGATTATCGCAAAATGAATATTTTTAATAATTAAAATGGTGTTTTGAGTGATTTAAAACGTGGCATCATATCTTATGATTAAGAAAAATTTACATCTCAACATTCCTATTAAGACTAAAACTTGTGTAAGAGGGAGCCAGGAAGAGAGGAAGACGGAAGTGACTAGAGAAGAAAAAAAAAAGACAGAGGGAGAGTGGACCAGTGAATAGCTTCAAGCAAGCCAACATTTTCCTGTAAATATTTTACAGCACGATTTCCTGTTCCTCTTCATTTGCTCTGCCTTACCTCTGGGCTAGGCTGCCAAAAATAACATGACTGGCTTAGTAACCAAAGGGCAATAAAACATTCGCCCTGTATTTCAAGTGTGTGATCTGTGTCTGATCTGCCAGGCCACAGCCTGACTTCAGGGCCGAGGTAGAAAGCTCGCCCATAGTAAAAGCAAAGACTGCAGGGTCCGCACTTAAAGCTGCTGGAGAGGGTGGGAAACTCAGCCAGTGGTTCCTCGGGAGTGGTGTAGGGTACACCTGCGCTTTGTGCTAAGGAGCCTACCCTCCAGTCAGTAACTGCTTCAAATAAATCCCTGATCCTTAGAGACCGTTCTTATCTCTGGTGATAGTAACATGCTCTAAAACAAATGGGTGAATTCGTCATTAATAACCAATTAATGTACCTTTAATATCCAGAGAAGACAATGGGAGCATCAGAAAACCCGAGTTATTCGGCATGAGGGCATCCTGCCTGCCACAGTACTTCACTTGGCGCAGAAGTAGAGAATTGGCTACACGAGGTAGGCACAAGGCTATCATTCAGTTCAAAAGCTGTCAACTGTCATAATCCACTCAAGGGGCAGCCAGGAACTCAACCTGTGCTGAGCAATGTGTTTCCCCTTTCTTTAATGACTTCCCAATTTGTGCTCCTTCTCATCAGCTGAAAGTTGACAAGCTTTTCATCTAAAAAAAAAAAAAAAAAAAAAAAAAAAGCTTCAGATTCCCAATTACCTAGACAAATGTCATTCAAGTCACTCTTTGAACTAGTCCAGTTACAGCCTCTTGGTGGCTACCTCATCGATGCATGAGCTGAGCAAATGCTTT
>JADRCD010217401.1:0-20350 GCA_019843815.1 Montemys delectorum
TCTTGTCTCTTACACTAACTTACTTAGCTGTGCTCTGCACACTGGCAGTGCTAGCTCCAGGTTGCTTTGTAAGTCCTTCTCTACAGTGAGCATGGCAAGACCAGCCTCCTAGTTCCTCTCACTAGGGAACACTATTTACTCTCCAAGTCCAGTTCTCGGCCCTTTCTTTAGGATGGCCATCACATTCCCCTCTACCACAGCCAACCACAGTGGACATTCATAGTCTCTCCTAGGTGTCCTTAATCCATCTTGTTACTGACAGTACAGCATGTTGACTAGCACTGCCACAACTGATCCCATCTCCAATTAAGACAAACTGAGCCAAGAGAACTTTTAACTTGAACACACAGCACTAGGGAGAAGGCTCAGTGAACTGTGTGGTCGTGTAGGTTCTTACAGTTGTTTTTGGTCTTGTGTTTTACTTTTTTGTGGTTGTTGGTGGTGTGTTGTTTTTCTAAACTTTGTTGTTTCTGTTCTGTTCTTACTCTGTACCCTAGGCTGACTTCAAATTCATTATATAGCTCCAAGCCTGGTCTCAAAATCTTAGCAATCCTCCTGCCTTGGTCTCCCAAGTGATACTGAAATCAGATGTAGTCACACAATTAATGGGTAATGTCACCAGCAATTTGTAAGTACTTTTGATCTTCATAGATTTCTTTCCCATAAGAATCAGCCTTTGTTCTCTTGGCTCTGTTATAAGCCCTACCACATGGTCTGCTGTGTCCTGCAGTTCCTGACCTTCTGAGTCATAGCATGGTCCTTCCTTGCAGGAACATCCTACAGCATTATGTTACTTCAACAGGTGACCACATGGACATGTGACCTCTATCCAACGATATTGCATGCACTCTGACCTGGATTTTATGGGAAGCCAAAAGATAAATGTTGTGAAGTTAGAGGACAAAGCCATTTATCTGGCACAACTCTTTTCCTTGGGTATTATTTGCCTGTCACAGGAGATGACGCTCCCAAGGAACAGATCCATAGTAACTAGCATAGCTCTGCAACCATTCAGAACCTCTAGAACTTGCAGCTCCCAGATTCAACTCTGGAGGGAATTTACTTGTGTGAGAAGGAATAGACAAAGAGGAAGAACTTTGGAAAGCGCTGTGTGAAATGTACTCACAACTAGAGCAAAACTCCAAACTCTGACTCAATGGGAATGGAGCATTCTCTCTAAAATGGCAAGAGACTTACCTGGGAATATCTTCCTCAATTGTTGCACATCCATAAAGAAAGACGATCACTCCAATGACAGAAGACGGGATCAAGAATGATGTATACAACCCCAACCAAGCAAAATACAGCCCAATTTTCTCTCCAAAATACTTCCTGGAAAACCAAGAAAGAAAAGAAAATGAAACACTTATTAGGAACATCATATACTCCCCATATTTCTTTTTGTTCTATGACTCAAAATAGGTTGGCAAAAATATTCACTCTTTCTGTCATGAGTTCAAAGGGATGAAGGCCACAGGAGAAGGGACCTCTGCACAAAGACTCAACAACTCTTCTTGGCCGAGATGATGTGCTTTCTTCTGCATGCACATGTACACATCAGAGTTAGCCATTTGTGGGAAGTAGAGAGCTACAAGAACACAGCCCTAACAGCAAACCAAAAATATACCACAAGTTTCCGCACCCTCACCAATACAAACAGTACATTATTATTTTAGATCCATACTGCTCAATCCACAGAAAAGTGTATGTTTTTTTTAAAAAAACTTACTTAACAAAGTATATAAATCATATTAGTAGATGTGTGTGCCAACATACACAAACAAACACACATATTTAAATAATGACTAAAAGAAATTCAATAAAATGTTGTAAAGGTTTCTTTGGCTAGGTGGTTTTTATTTCTTTATTTCCTGGACCACTTGATTTTGGCAGACTGATATACAAAAAGCTATAAATATCTAACTTATTTGACAAGACAGGCCACAACATATTCCTTGACTCTAAATATGATCCCTTTGATCCCTTCTTAAATATATTTTTTGCTCTTGTGTTAAGAATGCTTAGCATAAAAGAGCTACCCTCTTAGCAAAACTCTATTTACACTCCATAAGTGTTGTTATATAATGGGACTCTTGAGCATTGGTTCTCAACCTTCCTAATCCTGTGCCCCTTTAATAAAGTTCCTCATGTTGTGATAACCCTCAACCATAAAATTAGCTTTGTTGTTACTTCATAACTGTAATTTTGCTACTATTATGAAACAAAAGGTAAATATATGATATGCAATGTTCTTAGGCAACTCATGTGAAAGGGTCATTTGACCCTAGCCCCCAAAAGAATCAAGACCCACAGGTTGAGAACTACTATTGTAGGGCTTATACATCTTATATAAAGCCTTACTCCCATTGGTTGGAATCTTCTGTTCTCCCCTCAGTATAGGTCTGGTAACCACAATCTCACACTCAGATGCCACATGTCCTGTAATAGTAAATCTCTCATAAAAGTGACATCACATAGTGTTTGCACTACTGTGCCTGGCTTGTTTCACTTAGTGTCCTCCAGTTCCAGCCATACTGTCACAAGTGGCAGAACTTCCTCCTCTTATGCATCACACATTATCTGTGCATCTAGGGATGGATACTTGAATTGTTTCTACTTTGTGGCAACCGTGGATCATTGAGCTGTAAGCAAGGGTGTGAGCATCTCTCTTCAAGATGTTGACCTCAAATTCTTGGATATTTGGAAATATATATACAAAAGTAGGAAAATTTTGCTGTATCAAATGGTAACTCAGTTTTTAGGGAAATATCCATACTATTTCAACAATGGCTTCTGCAGTGTGCTTTCCACACTGGCTAGCTTTACCTAGCCATCTGTATTACCATTTGATATTAGTCATTCTAAAAATATCAAGTAATATCTCTTTCTGCCTTTGCTTCATATGATTCTGATGTCTAATGATAAAAAATTTATTTTTATTGAATATTTGCATGTTTTCTTTGGCAAAGTGGTTATTTAATTTCCTTCCATGTTTAAGTGAGTTGTTAATGTTCTAGGTTCTCTGTCTTTCTCTCTCTCATTCTTTATTACAGTGGGTTTTTAATTTTCTCAGTTCTTTCTCCCTCCCTCCCTTCCCCCCTATTGAAGTATAAGATTTTCTTGAATATGGGTCTTGTCTTAGCCAAGGTTTCTATTCCTGCACAAACATCAGGACCAGGAAGCAAGTTGGAGAGGAAATGGTTTATTCAGCTTACACTTCCACGTTGCTATTCATCACCAAAAGAACTCAGGACTGGAACTCAAGCAGGTCAGGAAGAAGGAGCTGATGCAGAAGCGATGGAGAGATGTTACTTGCTGGCTTGCCTCCTCTGCCTTGCTCAGCTTGCTTTCTTATAGAACCTAAGACTACCAGCCCAGGGATGGCACCACCCACAATGGGCCCTCCCCCCTCGATCACTAATTAAGAAAATGCCTTACAGCTGGATCTCATGGAGGCATTTCCCCAACTGAAGCTCCTTTCTCTGTGATAACTCCAGCTTGTGTCAAGTTGACACAAAACCAGTCAGTACAGGCCCTTTACCAGAAATTTGGTTTATAAATACTTTTTCTCATTCTTTTTTTTCTAAATACAAAGCAGGAAACAGTGATTTATTCAAAGTGGTCACTTGGGAAGAAGGACAAAGAGATCTAGAAAAAGCCCTATGCTCATCTTTTGGGTCCTGAGTTAGACTGAGAACACATTTTAGACTGATATAATTCTATGTCTCTACTTTTGCTTTTGTTGCCTAAGTGCAGTATCTGTGAGATTTCCCTCACATATTCTTTTAATAGTTCCAATGTGTCAGGTTTTACATGTAGATCTTTAACACATTCGAGTTGATTTTGTACAATGTACAAATGAAATACCTAAGAATAAAAGTAACCAAGGAGTAAGAGACACATAGAATACTATAAAACTTTGACTAGAGAAATCAAAGAGGACACAAATAAGTGGAAGTAGATATCCTGTGCTCATGGATGGTAGAGATTAATAAAGCTAAAATGTCCATACTAGCTCTATTAATATATGTTATTGGGGGAACCTTATAAACACATGCAAAACAATAATAATTCTTTTGTATTCTCTTTTTGTTTTGCAGTTGGACAACTTTAAATGTTTCCTATTTAAGTGCACTCACTCTTTCTCATGCTCCGTTATGTTGGCTCTCTATTGGAGTCCTCTTGTGAGCTCTCTACTTTGTCTTGTCAGCTCTCTGTTGGATTTTTCAGTTCTATCATTATATCCTTCAGTTCCAGCATTTCACTTTTATTCTTTTTATAATTTTTATGTTTATTTTTCCATTTTTCATACATTCCACACCTTTGTTCACTCTGATTTAAGCTCTGAACACGTGCTCTCAAGACTCTTGAAGACTATCCGCTAAGAAGACTGGATCTCAATTTCATGAGGCTCAGTTTCCTGAAGCTTTCTTTATCTGGTCCCTTAAGTGAGAGTCATGCTTGCATGCTTCTTGTGGCCCTGACTCTGCTTTCTCTGTGTTTGGAAAACAGTCGCTTTTAGTTCTTGCTGGTTAGTTTTCTCTGATGACGATCTTCATCAGTCATGTGGGTAGAGTATGGATGTCTCAGCTGGCAGACTCTGTAAGTAAAATAGCTACAAATGTGCTGATATACCTGAGCCAAGTCATAAAAGTGGATCTGTTACCATGGTCTATGGATGCAACCACTTCAAGAGTGTAAGGCCAGAGTCTGGAGGTAAGAGAGTTGGGAATGTATTGGCATATTTAAGCCAGGGTTTAAAAGTGGGCCTGCCACCATGGTCTATGGATGTAACCACTGTAAGAGTCTATGGTCAGAAGGGCCTGCTTCCAGGATCCAGGAGTAAAGTGTTAGTTCATGGCTGCAGAGGTTGCTATGGAGTCCATGTGAAGATTGGGCTATCTTTGGGTTCCATGGCCAAGTGAGGCTGCTTGTGGGTCTGTTATAGAGTTAGAAGAGTTTCTGTGATGTTTCCCAGTGTTTGTAAAAGGTCACAACAGACAGCAGAGGCAAAAATGGGTTCCTTTTAGGTATGAACATAAGCTAAGCTACTCCTGCATTTGTGTATAGGAAGGTTAAGCTGTCACCCACATATCATGAATAGACAAGGCTGCTTCTAGGTCCACAGCTAGACAGCCTTTTAGCAGGGACATGGGCAGGCAGTTCTGTTACCACAGGGCATAAGCCAACTTCTCAATGAAAGGAAGTGTTGTAAACTCTTGTATAAATCTCAGAGCTCTGAGAAAGATATATTTTACCTGTAGATGGTTATTAAATTTGTTGCTTCTCTAGGAGGGCTTCCATTCTACCAATGAGAAATCCACTTTATTTATCTACCAAGTGACAAATCACCTTATTTATGTCTGTATTTTAATTTTTGCCTCTGTTAATTAATTATTTAAAGTAACAAGCAATTTCTTTTCAAGAGAAACTTACTACCTGTATCTTTTTTGTCTTCACTTTAAACTTAGCCAACTGTCACACTAAGGCAATTTCTTTAGAATGAATACTAATTGTGAATCTGTAAGAGAAAACTTTCCACAAAGAATCAACAAACTTCATTTTGCATGAGCTTCTGGCATACAGCACAGGCAATAAACTTTCTGTCTTCACTTTGACGACAAGCCTGAAAGGCGAGGAGTGTGGTAAAAAGAATTATAAACCCACTTTCAGAAGTTGGTTTACATTTAATATTTAGACAATTACAGAAGAACGTAGTTTTCACTGTCACCAAAGAAATGAAAATAATCTGTGAAATAGTAACTTTTGTTATGCCCATGATAAATCTTAAGTTTCAAAGGAACAAAGAAAACTTAATTTTTGAAAGTGACAACACATCACAGAAAGCTGCATACATGCACAAACAACCTAAACGGCAGTGTTCTTCCCTTGTCTCTGCTTCAAGTTCCTGTGTGACCTATGGACCCTAAATTCCCTCTTCTCAGTGTTATACTGTGACTCAGAGTTAAGCCAAATAGACCCTTCCCTTCCCCAAGTTGCTTTTAATTCATGTCTTGTCACAGCAGAGATCAAGAACACAAAGCATGCTATTGTAGCAGTGTATTGCTGAAGATACCTGAAGCTTATGGTGTGTGTCCTAAAGGGACAAAAGACAAACCCACCGCAATCTCTCAGTAGACTGGATCAGTCCTATCACTAAAGGCCTGGCCAAAGAGCACCTCTGTAGGGTGGAAACACTGCGAATCTCAGGTCCCATTCCTCTCATACAGAATGCCTGGCATTCTAAAACAGATGTGAGGTACACAAAACCTAAAATCTCATTGTCAAGAAGTATGCCAATTAATGATACCAAAGTCGACCTGTATGTTATGATGAGAAAATCATTACTTCATGATAATTATAAAAAAAATATACTAAAGAAGAGTTGGCCAGAAAATACAAACCAAACATAAAGAAAAATAAAAGTAAAGAAAGCTATCTAACAATCAAAAGTTAAGTACAAAGCCAGTTACATGGCTCAGTGGGTAAGCATGCTTGTCACCAATTCTGACAAGTTGAGCTGGATACCTAGAAACCACATAGTAAGAGAGAATAAATTACTGAAAATTGTTCTTTGACCTCCACATGGGTGTGTCCATGCATCCAGTCACAAATAGATAAATAAGTGAAGAAATAATTTTTAAATTGTAGGGCAATATAAAAGGGCCCGTCACATATGTAATTAGAGTCTCAGTAGGAATAAGAATAAAGTAAATATTTGACTGGATAAGATACCACAGCTAAGAATTTCCAAAACTCATGAAAGACAATAAAAAAAAAAAAAAAAAAAAAAACAGGTCAAAGTCACAGAATCCAAGCTGAGTGGGCATGAGAGCAATCAGCAGCCACCTACCTAGACACTTCACAGTGAAACTGATGACAGCCAAGATCGAAAGAAATTCTTTAAACATGCTGGGTGAACAGCCACATTAAATACAGAGGGAAAGTCTCAGATGGGACTGCAGCCAGTTTCTCAGCAGAAACTGTGAAAGCTAAAGAGAGTGACAGCTTCAGAGTATGTAAAGAAAAAAAATCTGTTAACCTAGAATACCACACATAAAGAAAATGTCTTTCAAAAATGAAGGCAAAACCCAAATATGGTAGCAATCAGCTTAATCACTGCCAACAAAGCTGCCCTGCAAAAAAGGGTGAAGGAGTTCTTTGGGCAAAATGGGTATAATCCAAGCAGAAATATGGATCTACATAAGATAGAAGGTACTAGAAATGGCAAGAAGAATGATAAATAAAAATCATTCTTATTTTTAATCTACATGAACTATAATTCACTTTCTGAAGCATGCTTTTCCAATGTGGGTAGCACCGTCCCTGAGGGGAGCTAAAGTTGGATTTCTGGAGTCCAGTTTAGGATATTGATTGTTGCTATGATCATTTAACCCTTCCAAAGGCAGGGATAGCACATAAACAGATATATAGTTAATCAATAGTATTAAGAGTTCATGGGACAAGAAAAGACTGGAGACTGAAAATGGTACTAGAGGAACAAGATTTAGAACTCAGGTTAAAGCAAAAATAGTGAGCATGAATTGTGGGATTTAATGCCTGTACATAAGTAAGCTATATGATAGCAAAAAGGGATGATTAAAGGAAGGGAAGCAAAGACACTCTTGCAAGTTGTGAGTTGTGAAGGGTGTGGAGATGCATATTTAAAAGGAGAATGTAATACATTAAAGATGGTAAACCCAGAAGGGGCACCCAAACATGCCAATGTTAGAGTTAACTAATGGGCCATGTCTTAGTCCGGTTTCTATTCCTGCATAAAACATAATAACCAAGAAGCAAATTGGGGAGGAAAGGGTTTATTCAGCTTACACTTCCACATTGCTGTTTATCACCAAAGGAAGTCAGGACTGGAACTCACACAGGGTAGAAACCTGGAGGCAGGAGCTGATGCAGAAGCCATGAAGGGGTAGGGGTGCTGCTCAGCTTGCTTTCTTATAGATCCCAGGACTACCAGCCCAGGGATGATGCCACCCACAATGGGCCCTCCCATCCTTGTTGGATAATTGAGAAAACACCTTACAGCTGAATCTCATGGAGGCATTTCCTCCAGGGAGGCTTCTTTCTCTGTGATAACTCCAGCTTGTGTCAAGTTAACACACAAAACCAGCCAGTACAGATCATTATTGGAGAGGAAGTGGAATAACAAAATAAAATCAACTCAAATTGAAAAAAAATAAGAACAAAGAAAAAATAATAAAATGATAAATTTTCAATAGAAATATATTAAAGATTATATTTAGTGTGAATGGTTTAAATAACTCAAAAGGCTGAAATTGTGAAGTTAGGAAAGAAAATAAAACTCAGCCATATATTTTTATAAGAAATATAATTTAAATAGAAAGAAATATTGGGACATAAAAAAAGATGATAAGTATGAATATGTTCTGCAAACATTAGTTTTAAAAAGCTAAGACAAAGCAGACTTCAAAATAAAGACGACTGCCAGGACATAGGAGAGCATACATAACGACCACTTCACCAAAATCAAATAAACCAAAATGTGTATGTACATTTTCAAAATACATGCAGTAAAAGTAAATAAAAATTAAAGGATAATAAGCAAGTTTTCAAATAGAAATTATCACTATTCCTCAACTTACAGTGGAGCCACACCCAAATATGCTTGCCGCAAAACATTCTAAGCTCAAAATACATTCGATTACACAGTCAGCTGGGTATCATCAGCTTATCAGTGTGTTTCATGTGTTTGCCCTCATGATTGCCTGATGATGGAAGTCACGCTTGCTGCTACTGCCTCCCACACTGCAAAAAATGATTCTATAGTTCTTTATATCATTAGTAAGAAAACTCCACAGTATGATTTCTATTGAACTCATGCAACTTTCACAGCATAATGAACTGAGAAAACCATTAAGCCGAACTATTGCAAGTCAGGGGCCACCTGGAGTGACACCCACATCCCTGTTTTAATAAATGAGAAGACAAGCAGCCATAAAGTCAGGAAGACGCTAGAGCCAGCCTAAGCCAAGCCAGTCTAATTTACATTTATAGAATTTTCTACCAAATAACAACAGATACTTATCCTTCTCAATACTCAGTCACAAAGATAGACCATAAAATGAATTTAACAAATGTGAATGCTTGAAATAATATTTTGTTTCATGACCACAACTAAATTAAACTAAAAACTGCCAGAAGAGTGATATTTGGGGAAAATCCCCAAAGAGTTGGAAATTAAACAATACCCTTCTAAACAACTCACGGATCAAAGAAGACATCACAAAGGCAACAGGAAAATATTTCAACTGAGTGAAAAAACACAGCAAACACAACACACCAAACTTTGCGTGATGCCATTGGAGCCATGCTTAGAGGGGAAGCTAAGGCATTGGATACTTGAATTGCAAACACAGTGTTCTGAGTTAGTAATCTGAGCCTCTCCTTCAACTAGAAAAACAAGCAAGCAGAAGGGAGTGAACACAAACGCAGAAGTCAATAATTGTGTTACCAACCAATTCAGTTTTGTTTTTTTTAAATGTGGAAGTCAAACAGATAAACGTGCAAGAACTGTACATCTATGGGATGTCTGTGAACATCTCTGGGGGCACAACAGAGTCCGGAACAGCAAGGGCTGCATAGAAATGTTGCTCCTGCCATTCTCTGAGATGAAAAGTCTCCATTTCTCTTACCTTTATTTACCCTCATTTCAAATTCTGTTACTATGAAAATTAGATAAGCTGGATTTTTGAGAACATTGTAGATAAATACATGTTAATGATTACTGAGCATATCACTCTGGATTAACATGAAGAACTTCTGCTCACGCATGATGACTGAGTGACACTGCAGGCTACATACTAGGGAAAGATGTTCTCATGAAGATGATCAACACAGAATGCCTAGCTAAAGTATACAAAGGACTTCTACCTGTCAGTAAGAAGCAGACGGATGATCCAACCAAGAACTTTGCTAAAGACTCGAGTATAACACTGAATAGAATGAACAGTTGAGCTGGGCGGTGGTGGCACACACCTTTAGTCCCAGCACTTGGGAGGCAGAGGCAGGCGGATTTCTGAGTTTGAGACCAGCCTGCTCTACAGAGTGAGTTCCAGGACAGCCAGAGCTACACAGAGAAACCCTGTCTCAAAAAAAAAATAAAGAATAAACAGTTGACCACTAAATACAAAAGGTACTCAGTTGATTTAATTCCCTGAAAAATGCCAGCAGAGTGAAGTCTAGAGGTAACCTCTGTTTCCAGCCCTGCCCCTGTCCATCAGCTTGAAGGGTGACTGGAATAATTTCGGCCTTTCTTACGACCTTAGAAGAAGCTGTTTGAAACACTGAAATGACAGTTTGATTTGTAAAGCATCTGCTATACAAGTGTGGAGCCCTGAGCTAAAGCCTCAAATCCCACACTAACAAAAAGTCAACAATCACAGTGCACACTTACAATGCCAATGCTGGAGTTGTGGGGATGCAGAGATGTCCAACCACAAAAGCCAGGCAAGCCAACAAAACTCCCTCCTCGGTATGATCCAGGCGCTGACACTGCTCTTAAATTCCAATTATTTATGTTGTTCTTTATACATTTCTCTGAGACAATGTAAGTAGACTAAGTTCAGAAGGAGCCAATATTAAAGAGAATACTACATTCAGTTAGTAGTATTGCATGCCCAGCCTTGAGTGGAGAGCTTTGTGGGAGGTGTGCCCTCTGTGCTTTCTGAACCTTAGAAAAGCAAGTTAACCAGTGTCCAACTAATACAGAAGTAGAGGCTCACAGCCATCCATTGGGTTGAGCACAGGGTCCCCAATGAAGGAGCTAGAGAAAGGACCCAAGGAGCTGAAGGGGTTTACAGCCTCTTAGGAGGAATAACAATATAAACTAACTAGTACCCTCAGAACTCCCAGGAACTAAACCACCAACCAAAGAGTACACATAGTAGGACTCATGGCTCCAGCTGCATGTGTATAGCAGAGGATAGCCTAGTCGGACATCAATGGGAGGAGAGGCCCTTGGCCCTGTGAAGGTTCTATGCCCCAGTGTAGGGGAATGCCAGGACCAGGAAGCAGGAGAGGGTGGGTTGGTGAGCAGAAAGAAGAAGGAGGAGACAGGAATTTTTTTCAGAAGGTAAACCAGGAAAGGGGATATCATTTGAAATGCAAATAAAGAAAATATCTAATAAAATAAATAAATAAATAAATTTAAAAAAAAAAAAAGAAATAAAAGCAAGTTGACATTAGGGTAGGGCAAAAGTTAGAATCGCATGTACAAAAGCAGCCCGGGTTGACTCAATAGCTTCTGTTGTACACTGAATATGAACTCTAGTCCTCAAAGATTATAATTTAAATGCTTGGTTTCCAGTCAATGGTGCAATTTAGGCATGAAGCCTAGTTGAAAGAAGTAGGCCGATGAGGATTGGTCCTTGGGGTATATTATTCCTGGTCATGCCTCGACTTTCTCTTTGCTTCCTGGTGAGCCATGGAGAGCACAGTTCTCCTCCACATGTTCCTGCCACTGTGGTATTCTACCCATATGCAGCACCATTTAAACATGGACACTGTGAGCTACAATAAATCCTTGCTCTCTAAAGTTGATTCTGTCAACTTTATTTTTCATATTTTTTTATATTTTTTATTTTTTCATATTTTTATCTTTTTCACATTTTTTCACTAGTAGCTTTTTGGTCTAACTCCCAGTCAATTCAAAAGGGAAGGTCAGAGTGTTCTTTTCTCTCAAGGGTGCCCTTATTGCCTGGTTCACATCACAGGTTTTAGGCAAAGGAGGAAGCAAACTGCTACTGTGGAGAGCAGAGGGTAGGAAGCCTCCCTCTCAGCAGAGACTGTGGTGTGAGACTCTACCTCTCTGGACCTTACAGTCCCAAGCCTGTCTCATCTCTACTACTCATAGACAGTGGTTCCAAATCCTGGCTATTAGGAATCATGTTCCAATAAACATGCATATGCAAGTATTTATGTTATATTCTGACTTAGATTCCTTTGAGTATATACCCAAAAGTGGTATAGTCAGGTCATATAGATCTATTTCTAGATCTTGAAGAGCCTTTATAATGACTTCTATTGTTGTCACCGCCTCAACCAGCAAGGAAGACACAACCCCAGAGCTCTTCTTCAAGCAGTTTATTCAGGACCTTAATACAATCTTCAGACTTCTGACTTCTGACTTCTTCTGACTAACTTCTGACTATCTTCTGACTATCTTCTGACCCCGAGGGGAACACCCCAGGCCCTTAAATGCCCATCCTGAGCCTATCTCAGTAGGCCACATGGTGCATGCAGATAGGTTGCCAAACTCGGAAGCAAGCCAGGCAAACAAGCACAGCCAAACAAGGAGTTGTTTATCACTCTAGCGCCCCAGCAAGGAGCGGAAGCCGGCGCCATCTCAGGGCGAGGTCCAGGGCTCTCCACATTCTGTATCCTGAGTCACAGCCCAGGGTAAATGGCCTTTCTGCTTCTCTCCTCTCCCTGTGATGCCTTTTTGCATAGAGCTGAGAGAATTCTTTCATAATTCTGTCAGGTATGAAATTCCTCTTCCTAAGATAATTTTCTTACTTCTTCCCATATAAAAAATAAAATACCCCGAATTATTTTCCTGACTTATAAGGCCTCATTTGATCTGGAACTCACCTTTGGCTCTGCTCATAACAAACAGCTCCATCCTATTCCTTAAACACACTACATCTGTTCCTACCTTGGGGTCTGGGCCATTGCTTGTGCTTCTGCTCATTTTCTTACTTCTTCTGGCTAACCCAAACCACCTCCGACAGCCCTCATCCCACTCATGGCACCAAGCTCACTCCTAACGTAGCTCAGTACCCTACCCACTTTTCTCCATTTCTGCTTCATTCCATCTCCATGGTTAAGATGAAAGCCTCATGAGAGTGGAGACTTCCCATCCTTTAGTGCCAAGAACATGCCAGACACCCAGAAGCAAAGCGTTTGTTTAATGGATGCCCAACTTGTCAAACAGAGAGAGGGAAGACAAGAGAGGAAATGCATACAAAAATTGCCAGGATGAACTCTACTCTGTATGAAGTGTGAGGGCATCTTACAGTATGTGTAAGGCAATGCGGCTAACAAAGAAGAACTCAGGGCCCAACTCAAGGCCAGGTGACTTCAACCTGTCCTCTACCCATGACACGGGTCTTCTAGGTGACAGAGTAGATGAGAACATAGCCTTAAGCCTCCAAGATTAAACACCATTACCATCTATTTTCCATCTTAATAAAAGGCTGAAAGGAAAGCTAAGGATTGTCTAAAACGAATTTCTCCATCCAATAGTTTATAAAGCCCTTTGATTTCCAAAAAAAGGTTTATATCACAAAGGCAGTGATGGTATCAGTTCCAATTTCTATTTGCAAAAAGTCAATAAATACAGCAGGTCTTTCAGCATTTTCTGTTTATGAGTGAACAGCATGAGCCTCCAAGTGCATGTCAAGTGGTGATTAGAGACACATGCTCGTGCCCAGCCCGTGATCACTTATTGCCTGGTGGTTTTGGCCATTTTACAGTGTTTTTATTCTCATTCTTAAATATTGCTTACTTCGTACCCAGGAAAAATCTTTAAATAAAGATGGAAACATAAGGAACACTGATGGCGAGATATAGCACTCAAGTGCAGATCGTGGAGATGGTAAGAACAAACTCCACAAATTGGCCTGCATGAGGTACTCACAAAGATGCATATGTGCTGCTACAGTTTCGATCTGAAGTGTTTCCTCATGGTCCAGGCACTGAAATCTTCATCTCCAGCCCATAGTAGTATTGGAGGGTTTTAAGAGCTGAGGCCTAGAGGGTGATCTTCGGGACACTGAGGGTAGTGTAACCCTCACATGAGACTGCAGGACTTCTGTCTCCTTATCTTCCCATTATAAGCTGATTCTCTTAGGGTTTGGTTATTAGAATAGAAAGTAAATACTTGGATGTAACTCAACAAAATGGTCATACTACATGGAAAAGCATCTCTATTCTGAAACACAATGCCTAAAATGAAGGGAGCTATTATGACCCTGGGATACAGTTGGCTGATAGGTTATTGGGAGCTAAACATTGACTCCATTCACCAGAGACCATACTAGGAAATCCTTGCAATGGTAATCTAAACCTTTTCCTTTGCTCATCATCTGGAGAATGAAACGTAACTACTTAGATAAATTAGCTCGGTGTTTAACTCAAAAGGCAAACATAACAAATTTCAGTTTTTAAAGGCAGGGCATTTGACCAGATTTACAGTGGTAGACATGGATTTCCTCCCATGGAACAGACCTCAAAAGCTATCACAAAGCAGTTGGCTCCCTCAAAATAGTCATGGCCCTATTGTATCAATGCCTATCAGGTCAGCAGCATAGCATTCGGGCTCCAGCACTAAGATCGTTGATACTTCCCCTTCCCAATAAGCTTGAGTAGCACTTTCTGGCAGAATGAAAGCTAGCCAGTCAGCAGAGAGGATAGTCCCATGTAGGCTTGAGATTGATTTCTCTATGTTCTGAAGCCAACATATATGGTGTCTTCAGCAATAGTGTTTGTCACATAATTATAGTAAGTAACCCACTATCATTATTTTGCTAAATAATCTTTTTAAGCAGCCTACTAAATATTTATGTTTATACTTACAGATCTAGGCTATTCTCAACCTTGATCAGAGAAGTTTCTTTTTGCAGTGGGTAGCAATCAATGCCAAGCAGTCAATGGCAAGACTCAGAACTGATAAAAGTATTAAGAATAAATGACTTTTAAATGCACATCCCTAATAGGACATTGTTATCAATCCTTTGCCTCCACCAAAATTCATGGAATATCCCTGAAGAAGAGGCAGGAAGAATGAAAGAGTCTGAGGGTGGGGAGGACGTCTGTAAACTACTGTCTTCTGGGCATGCCATGTCCATTGCACTGCATTGTAACTATGGTTACCTACACAAGACCTGCACAAGATCAAGTCATACAAAAACCCTACATGGATGAGGGAGGGTTCCTAAGGCTCTGTGCATAACTGAGAAGCTGTTTAAAGTTAATAGTTGCTGGGAGAAGGAGAATCATTCTTCATTGGGTTATGGCTACTGGTAGGTTGGCCATATGCCAATGGATAGCAGGCACCACACCCACTCACATATGTTCAGTACTAGTTGGGCTTTGTTTTTTTTTTTAAATAAAAGGAAGATATTTCAATTGGAATGGAAATGTGTCATTGGTATCTGGGTGAGTTGGAAAGGAAAAATGCGGGCAGATATGATCATATTCATTGGATATGAAATTCTCAAAATTGAATTAAAAATAAAACAAAATAAAATAAATGAACTATTTTATTATTTAAAAAGTGGGACAGTTTGTCTACTTTCATAGTGAAATATGATAGTAAATTTGAATCTTTGTTTTATAGACATCGTTCTCCCAACGAAGGATGACATACTCTGGTATTTAAAAATATATTTGTTAGAATATCTTGGGGTTTTTCTTATATAATTTAATGTGAGAACATAAACATCATGTGCCACATTTGCTTAAAAAGGAACACATTTGTCTTTATGAAGTGAGTTTTGTATAAGAATGTCACTGAATTTTATCATGTAATATCCAAATACATAACATTTCTCTTTAAAGTCATACCTTCATGATATTCACACAATGTCAGAGGAGTCAGCCTCACTTTGGAAATGAAGTCCTTGGGGATCCAGGGGATCCTTCTCAATATTTTTTGTGTCCTGGAGCCTCATGTCCACTGGCTACACCAAGTAGCTCTCTGGGCTCTTTGATCTTTAGCTTGGCCAAGGAATTAGACAGTGAGGCCTTAATCTTTTCTAGCTCTCTAGCTGAAAAGGAGCCAGTGTAACAGCTCCAACTGGGGGTCATTTTAATGACCTCAGCATAGCTTTCTTTGTATTCTGTATGCCTCCATCTTCTTGCCCCTGGAGAATCAGGGGTGCTAACTAACCATCCCTGCCTTTGCTGCTTTCTGGAGCACACTTTCCATCTCCTGTTGGTTTCCACTGTCCTCAACTATTCTATGGTTATGTCAGAACTCCAATAGCACACAGGTCAAATATCAAACATAAAAATGTTATGAATGGAGCTGGAAGTTACATCTCCTACAATTCTGTTCTTTTATAAAGTAAAGGACTGGAGCTAAGGGATATTACAAGAGTGGTCAAAAATCACCATCAACAAGACAGATCAACAAGGCAATGCCACAAACAAAAAATTAATCTAAGGAGATATATATATATATATAATATATTATCACCTCCATTTCAACAGCAACAGCAATAGCAGCACCAGTTACAAAAAAATTGGGGAACAGATTTTAAAATTCAAAGTTCTTTAGCATCAGGATCCACAACTTGACCCTTATTTGGCAGATGGAGAGATCAAGGCTAAGTGAATTCACATCTAAGGCAAAGTTATTGACCATTATAGCTGGAATAGGAAAAGGCAGCAAGGTTTATTCGTTAGTGAGCACAGGATGAATTCCAGCTGCCTTCACACCCCTGGCTGAGGGTGTCCCTTGGTAAACAACCTTCACAGTACTTTCATATCAGCCTAGTTCAAATTCCCCAGCAAATTAGTGCCTCTGTTCAACAAAATGACCCTACCTTCTTGAACTGTTACAAATGCAGTAGAACAGCATATGAAAATGCTCAGGCAGAGGATTCCATGTGCCTTCAAGCCAGCATGCTCTTATGTGTCCCTCGCTTTCCATTTTCCTAAAAGGAAAGTGGGCCAGGTGCTATAATAAGAAAATAATGAAGAGCCGTCTGACTTTGCCTCTACTTGACGTAAGGGATGAAGGTTAGAACATGAACCCTTTCCTGTTGGGTTATGTTGTGTGAAGGTGTGTCTCCATGTATTCAATTGTTATTCTATACCAGCAGAGAGCTAAATGCTGGTAAAATTTTGATGTTATTTCTATGACCCATTCCTGGGGGCCTCATATTTTGTAAATATACATTCTTCCTCTCTAGCCTATGGGCAATCTAAAATTCTATCTGATTGGCCAATAGCTGAACAGGAAGTGGAGGGCAGGACTTCTGAATGAGAGAAATGCTGGGAGAAGAACTGAGACAAAAGATTGGGGAGACAGACAAAGAGGGAACAGGATAGACTGCTGTGGATCAGAGGAGGCATAGAGCTAGCCCCATGGCAGGTCATGAAAAGACAGCCAGATTGCTTAGAGTAGCTGGGAGGCTGCCCTAGCTGAAAGGCCAAAGCTATAAAATATTTAAAAGCCTCTGCATTGTTATTCATACCACTCGTAGGGCAGAGAAAGTCCTACTACACTTTCCCCTTACAAAAAGAGAAAGGGATTCTTCAATGTTCTCAAGGGGGAAGACAGACCTCTATCATGACAGGTAACATTACCAAAGAGGAAGTTACATCGGAAGGTCGAGTACTGATGGATATGATTGCTACCTAAAGCTCCCAGGGAGACTGATCACAGTGTTTTGGGGCAGCACTGACTCCTTGCTGGCTCCTGTGGGAAGGCTGAGTCTGAGACAGCACTTCCCCCATGCCTCCCCAGGGCTATAGTGCTCTTTTCCAAGCAGGCTCTCTCCACTGTGACCTTAGCAGCTCAGCTCCTCCCCCGGTTCATCTGCTGGAGTTGCAACTGAGCCACATCCTGTTCTGTGGTGTCCACTTCTCACCTGAAAAATCACCCTGTCAGACTGTGATTTTCTTTGTCCAAAATGCATTCACTTCTCCTCAACTAAGCAAGAGAATGGAACTTTAACTGAGCACCCTCAATTCTTATACACAAGGAGAACTAGATCCCCACCTAATCACTAGAGAGAAGTCTACCAAGGGATCCATTGCAGGAATGGGGTTGATAGGCTTAAATACAGTCAAAGTACATGATATATTGATGCCATTGGGAAATATTTCACTTTGTAAAATAAAATTTTTAAAGTGAAATGAAATGTTCTGCTAAACTTCAATTTAAAACAATCCAGCTAGAATAAAATATTAAAGACTCTAGCCAGGTATGGTGGCATATCTCTTTAATCCCAGCACTTAGAAGGCAGAAGCAAGAGGATCTCTGTAAATTCAAGGTAAGCCTGGTCTACGAAGTGAGTTATAGACCAACCAGGGCTAAATAAATCTCAAAAATAAATAAAAAAAGTGTTAAATCTAAACCAAAATTCAAAGAAGCTAAATCTTTTGTTACAGGCTATGCTCCACACCATGTATATACATCCTGGTTTCCAGCTGTACTCCCCACTATGTGCACATCCTGGTTTCCAGCTAGGACTATCTAAGATCCTTTGCTCCCCAATTCGTTCTATTGTTTTGCCATTGGCTCATCCTGCTGCCAGCTCTACCACTAGAACATCACTAATGAAGAAGAGAATCAGAGCAGTTGGAAGGGCAATGAAATGGATCCCATATGTCAGGAACAATTTCCCAATCTCTTCTTAACCCAAAAGGTCATGTATGCTCACATGAGTCATGTTAACAATCATGGACAACTAAAGATGAGGCACTTGCAAGTTGTCCAAGTTGTTTTTCCAAATAGTAAGATACATTTTCCTGTGCGTCATAAATCTTTTCTTTGGGAGTTTTCTCAGAGTAGTTTTTTCCCTATAATCTGTATGGTGACCCCTGTGTCCTGCCAAGACTGTGCAATTCTTTTCTCAGAAGTCCCACATCTACTATAGGTTTTGATGAGACAACCAGTAAATAATAGCAATGAGTAGGGGAGCTCGGCTGAACACTTTAAAAGCAGCTTTAAATGCTGTCAATTCGAAGCCCATCTTGACACCCTGACTATTAAATGCTGTCAATTTGAAGCCCATCTTGACACCCTGTATACTGGCTAGTTTTGTGTGTCAACTTGACACAAACTGCAGTTATCACAGAGAAGGGAGTTTCAGTTGGGGAAGTGCCTCCATAAGATCCAGCTATGGGGCATTTTCTCAATTAGTAAACAAGGGGATAGGGCCCCTTGTGGGTGGTGCCATCTCTGGGCTGAAAGTCTTGAGTTCTATAAGAGAGCAGGCTGAGCAAGCCAGGAGAAGCAAGCCAGTAAGGAACATCCCTCCATGGCCTCTGCATCAGCTCCTGCTTCCTGACCTGCTTGAGTTCCAGTCCTCACTTCCTGTAGTGATGAACAGCCATGTGGAAGTAAGCCGAATAAACCTTTTCCTCCCCAACTTACTTCTTGGTCATGTTGTTTGTGCAAGAATAGAAACCCTGACTAAGACAAATTGGTACCAGGAGTGGGGTATTCCTGTGACAACCTGACCATGTTTTGGGAAGGACTGTAGAAGGACTTTGGAACTTTGAGCTAAAAGAGCCACTATTAAGAACTCTGTGAAATGTCTGTGGGAGCTTAGAAGATCATGTTAAGAACAGTGCAGAGATGGGGGCCTGGCTTATAAAATTTCAGAGAAAAGATTAAAGACTCATATCAGGGCCATTTTGTTTTAACTGTGAAAATTCTATAGTTCTGGTTAGCTGGGGCTGAAGTATCAGCTGTGATTAACAAGATACCAGAACTACAAAAGAGAGAACTTTACATTACTGAGACTATTGATGCTGGTTAGCTGGAGCTAAAAAATTAGCGGTGATTAAGAAGAGACCAGCATCATTGAGGTGACATCTTCTGAGAAGTGTTTCCTGAGAGCACAAAGAAGTTGTGTTCCAGAAATAGCCAAGGTTGTACCTTGTGCTGCAGCAGGATTTGGTAATGTGTAAGAGTCACCCAAGTGATACTGGTTTTAACAGCATGAAGGGGTCATGGAGAGCAGCTGAGGCTCAACACAGTGAGAGGCCATAAAAAGCCATTGGTAAAGGTACAGCCTCAGTTTGTAATTGATGGCCCAGGACTGAAGGTGTCATGCAAAGGAGTTGAGGCTTGGCATCATAAAGACAGTCTATGAGAGGCTATTGATAAAGCCTGGTTACAGCATTGTTTTGAAAATGCCAGTACCATGCAATGGCCACCAAAGACAGCAACAGCAGTAGAATATAGACATCTGGAGCCCAGAAGACAAGATGTGTGTTACAAAAGGCAGAGTTAGAAAAGTGACCAAAGCCCTTAGAGGAGCCCAGAAGATCGTGAGTTGAATCCTAGTTGGTTTTGCTTTTGATTATGACTGTGCCCTGATATTTTTCCCTCTTGAAGGAAAAATATATTTTAATAGAGCCCACAATTAAGAGACTTTAAATTTTAAAAAATATTGGACATTTTAAATTAATTAAACTTTTAACATATAAAGACTGTGGGACTTTAAATCTTGGAGATAAATAAAAACATAAGGGTTGAGGCTTAATAATAATGTGTTTGTGTGTCAAGTTGACAAGGGGTCAATTATACTGGCTAGTTTTGTGTGTCAACTTGACACAAACTGCAGTTATC
>JADRCD010217401.1:20360-60846 GCA_019843815.1 Montemys delectorum
GCCTCTGCATCAGCTCCTGCTTCCTGACCTGCTTGAGTTCCAGTCCTAACTTCCTGTAGTGATGAACAGCCATGTGGAAGTAAGCCGAATAAACCTTTTCCTCCCCAACTTACTTCTTGGTCATGTTGTTTGTGCAAGAATAGAAACCCTGACTAAGACACCCTGACTACAACTAAAGATGCTGATGGGAGCCCATCAAAACCTCTTACATCTCAATGCACACTTCCTACTCAATCAGTCCTTCCTTCTGACTACACATGTTGGTCAACATATATGCGTCTTCAAACCTCACCTGCCATGTTCTTGAATTTACTTTCTTCATCGTGTTTTATCATGACTATCAATAGTGCTGAAATTTTTCACAGAACTGTTAATTGACAAAAATCTCTTCATACATCAAACACTTGCACTCTTCTAAGCCTCTCTTTGGAAAAAAAAAAAACAATGAAGGTCATGAGTATTGAACAGGTGGCCCACTTCAAGTAGCTGTGATGTAAGACAACTGGGATTTCCCCCATAATTTCAACCCCATCACTCTGTGGGTCCTTTAAACTCAACTGCCCTCTTGCTATTAAGTGGCTTCCCTCTTGTCTCCCCAGCCTGATTCCAAGTATGTATCTGCATTTTTTGCTACCTTCAAAGACATTGCACTAAGACTCTGTCCTTTCCCAGTCACTAGTGAGGGCACAATTGAGTGAGCAGCTGCTGAGTAGAACTGTGATATATAGAAAACAAGCCTTGGCAGAGCCATTGCAAGGACCATTAGGGAGACAGACATTTGAAAGCAGTGGCTTCTTCACCAGATTGGATTGGTAGAAGAATCTACATCCAAGTAGCCTTGACTTCTGGAATAATGCCCAGCATGTTTTACTTTAAAGGCCAGGGGATCGAAAAGTAACTTTGTTCTTATATATAATCTGGGTTCCAGTACCTTCTTCTTGGCAATAGAACTTTAACATACACAACACTTTAAGTCAAAAGCTACCTGATTTCAGCTCCTGAAGTATAAAGTATGAAGTATAAAGGCTGGCCTGGCCTTGGAAAGTGGTGTTGAGAGCAGAGGTGTCTGGGAGTAGTGAAAACAAATGACTCAAAAACAAATGAAGTCGAATTTCTGTGTTCTGCTGGAGATAGCTTTCTAGCTTGTTTTCTCTCTGTTCTGCTTTCTCTGGAGATCTCCAGACAGCTCTCTCTATGTATTCCCTGCTCCATATAGTTCTCCAAGCAATTCTCTCTTGCCATTCTAAAACATTCTCTGGATAGCTCATCTTTTGCAGATCATAAGCCCAGTCTTTTATTTTACATATCAATCCAGTCATTTACTTCAGGCTTCTTTTTGATTATCCTATGAAGCAGGATCTTTTGACCTTAGCCCTTCGATTCTTAGGAGATGGCAAGAACTTTTTCTTAACATTGAAAAAGAATTCAGAGATCTGCCTGCCTTGTTAAGAACAGACAATAAGATAGCTGGGTTGGACCCTGCCTAAAATTACCATTTCTACCATGCCTGTGGCTAACCTTGTTCTGTCCTTGGCTGATCCTGAACTCAGAAATATGCCTGCCTTTGTTTCTGACTGCCTCTGTATCTTTCTGACAAGCTGGCTCATCAATGCAGCTATCTCTACTATTCTAGGTCTGTGAAGCCCCTCATTCAATTCATATTGTATCCTTATATATTGCATAGTTGATAAATATATATTTTTGAACTCATGTTTTTAGAGTTCTTTCCCACAGCCTGAAGGGCTGTCCTGAAGGTACTGGTGTTTACTACTTTGCCTGAGGCATTAGCCACACCTTCACCTCCTGGACTTTGTGCTATCTTTGATTATCATGGAGTCATTAATGTTAACAGGAAGGATTCTTTGAAAGAGGAATGTAAAAATATGTACATTATTACACAAATAAGCCTGATGCCCACAGCAGCCACTGATACTCATGGATGTCCTGCTGGCCTTGTCCCAGGGGCAGGAACTATGTCATTCCACCCCTACCAAGGCCATCCCAGACTGGCCAATAAAGCAAGGCCACACATACACATTTTACAAGGTGAGAGAAGAACCCCTAAATTTGTTAGCCTTAAAGAGCTCAACTACAAGACTGTCATAAATCCCTTATGAAGCCTCCCTGTTGTTCATTCAGAAACCCAGGGCACATGACAGCTTGAATGTACACACATGAAGTATAAACATCTTTTTACAAGAATTGAAGGGAAAAAGAAAAAGGATGGGCTTAACAGTAGCCAAATGCAGAAACTGGCAGGAGATTGAAGGAGAGTACAAAAATATTGTCCTGGCAGGCAAAATGTGCCCATTGGTGCAATGGTACCATGATTCTGATAGGTGTGACCACCCACTTTCTCTTTCTAATTGAATGGGTGTCCAGCTGCATGAGGACCCATGCTTGAGGAGAATATATTGTGTTACTGATTTGTTAAATGAGCAAATTTAAATGTTGTTAAATGGTCTTCTAAATATCCATGTTTATACCTATACACCAGTGATGCTTTTTCAGGTAGAAGACAAGACAGTCACTCAAAATTGGTCAAAGTGCAAAAGCAGAGTGCAATTGTGTCAAAATGACACATCTGGATCATCCCCTCTAAGACACAAGGAAGAGCACCAAAGAAGATGCAGAGGATAAGGAGGTGTGCCACAGACAGACATCTTCTAGACATGACATGGCCATTGCACTCATTAACCCACTGCAGCTGTGGTCACCTACACAGGACCCACACCAGACTGAGCCCTTCTCATCACACATAAGGGAGTGACTCATGAGGCCTCACATCTCCCCTGGATATAATGGTAGTAAATGGTTGGGGGGGTGTCATTTTCTTCAGTGGTATAGGATTGAAAAATATCCCATGCTTTAGCAAATAACCCCCATTCCATGCATGCCATGATCAATTCAATGGGTCACATCCAAAAAAATGACATGAAAGCAGGAGAGGGCTTCTTGTTACCATCAGTGAAAGTGACTGAAGCCCACAACACACGTGTATGGAACTCAAGGGAATTCTAACGTTCTTTCAAAGGTGCTTGTTTCACTTGTAGTTTAGCACCTCACGGGGATTATTAGATATACTCCAAGACACTAGTGTTACCCAGTAGTCTTCAGTATAAAGAACAGTGGAACTACAGGGAACCAAGGGTCAACTACAGCCCCACTGAGGCTCCAAGGAAAAGTGCAGATCCAACCACTTATCTTTCACCTCATTTAGGGGTGCAGAGAAGACAGGGTTTGGGGGTCAATAGTGTCAAGAAACTGGTAAAAGATGAAAGTAACCAGATCCCATCCATGACAAGCACCATAGGCTGAAGAAATGAAGGGGACATAGGCAGGTTTGTAAGCAGGTTCCTGAGACACCTACATTCTCTTTCCACAGACAGTGATCTTATTATTTCAAGACAAGTGCATTCCTAGCATATGGATTAAATTCTACCTCCTCAGCCCCATCTCTCTTTCCTTACATCAGAAAAACATTTTAAAATGAAAAAAAAAAAAAAAGATAAAGGAAGAGCTAAGGACCAAACTGCACAGTATGGCTATAAGCAATCTTAGAACGTGATAGGAAAATCAATGTGGTCAGCCCACCAGTCCAAAAGCAGTGGCACCCAGTCCTATCATTACCATTCACAGCCAGGAAACTTAACAACAAATTAGGTGAGAGCAGATACTTAGTTTGCTGGAGGAGACTGAAAAGAAATGGGCCCCAAATGTTAAGCACTCCGATGGGTGGGGTGATGGAACATTTCCTACAGTTTCAACACAATTGTGCAAGGCTGACTCCATCTCTGTCCTCAAGTTATCAAAGAGACAGTGTTCAGCTGTTCTCCATCTCCACTCAATATGGAATGGAACAGTTTCCATTAAACTAGAAAGAAGGCAACTCAGACATCAAAAGGAATGCCCAGTTGTAACTCATTCTTTTAACACAGCAACCTAATCGTGTGCCCATTAACCAATTTAGTTGGTGATATTTATAAGATGTCTATGCAAATAAGACTGGCATTGGACATCAGAGGCTAAACTAGATCATCTTCAAATATTCTAGTCTTAGCAACAGCACGGCAACATGGCTACTGTTAATGCCATTGTGTAGATTAGGATGGAGACCTAGAGACATGAAATGAGTTTCATAAACTTAGGAAATGGTAGAAGGTACATTTGAACTCAAGTGTATCCATTTTCCTTCTTTAAAATTCTCCTTAATTTCAGCCAAGTGCTAGAAGGGATATTTGGTTCCTGCCCACAGCAACTAGCACATCATTTTACATTTAATCACGGTGGAAGGGCCGAATAAATGAACAGAAATAAATCAAGAACAAATGACTGGTTCTGCCTCCAATGTTCTTATCCCACATTTCATCAATTTAAAGATGCTCTTTCACCACCTCATAACATCTCTGAAATCAGAAGGTAATTACAGTAGATGGCCTGGCATGGTATAAATGGCAGGATTCTCTTTATAAAATATTACACAATCCCAAATCCAGTGCAAGTCATAGCTGATCAAGTGGAAGGAACAACATCCAAACCCCAGAGAAATCTAAAAACAGTGAGATCAGTTTTCTATTTAAAGAAGGGGGGATGGAAAGTGGTTATTTTAAGCATCTTTCTCAGAGAAGTATAAATTTCTTAAAGGTGGGGACGTAATGTTTTTTGTTTGGTTTGGTTTTAGTTCCCAAAATCCCAGTTCCAAATTGTTTGAGAAAGAATGGTGGCATCCCATCTCATGTGAAAATATTAAACAGGCAAGGGAAGCTGGGCCCCACCCCTAACTCCCCAGCAGTCCTGCCCAGAGGCAGAGTTTAATTCTATGTCTTCTGTCTCAATGTGAAGTATGATTACAAATCTGCTCAGCCAAAGAAGGTCAGTGGCTCACTCAGTAGAACCTTTTCTTGTCCCTGTCTCTCTAGCAAAGCTCCATGCCCCTACTCCTACATTCCTTTCCAACACAGGTGGAAGGGTGAACAATGCCATGCCTCAGTGGTTAAGAGCTGATCTTACAAAGGACCTGGTTTCTAGCATCCACATAGTAGCTCACAGACATCTGTAACTCCAATTCCATGGGAATTGGCCTCCACAGGCACCAAGCACACATGTTGGTCACATACATACCTGTATGAGAATATTCACACATATAAAATAAAAATAAATGTCTTTCTAAAGTAAATTAACATCTCTCATTCATCTTCAATTTAAATGATCTAAAACACTTACTTTCTTTGGGAATATTTCATGGCTTAGAGAAATCAAGACAAAGCCTTGAAAATGAAGTTTCCCTCCTTGTCTTTCCTTCTTCGAAATGCTACCACAAAAGAATAATCTGAAAACAATTAGGCCATGCTCAAAGTAATGGGTGAAAATCTGAGGTAGAATAGGGTTCTGCTAGACTCAGAGACTATCCATGTAAATGACTTAGTCAATTTGAAAGGGAACCAGTGTCCTTAGTGTGGAGAACTCTTGCAGATATTCCATGACCCAGTGATCCGAGCACATGTCACCATAGAGGAGATAGACTCACAGTGCTTCCTGCTGTGTCCCCACTGAAACAAATGTCACCATAGAGAAGATAGACTCATCGTGCTCCCTGCTGTGATCCCTGCTGAAACAGGCATGGGGAGGGTGGATCCTGAATCTACTCATGAGAGAACTTCAAATAAACCCAAACCAAAAGACTGTCTATACAGAGATCTTTTATTCTTCACAGATGTCATTGTCACATGAGGCAAAGAAAGGATTCCAGATTAAGAATACTGCACGACATGCTAGCTCAATGCTGTATATGATCACAAACTGAATCTCGGATTGAAAAAAAGTAAGCTTTAATTCAAGACATTATTTGAGCAACTAAAAGTTCAGTGTGGATTGCAGAATAGTTAATATCACACCATGGCCAAATTTCTAATTTTGAAAATCACACTAGAACAGAACTTCCTGGGCTTTAGAAATTGCACACTGAGGTACTTAAGAAAGAAGGGCATGCTTCCTGCCACATTCTCTTAAGTGGTTCAGCAGTAGGACACCATAAAAATTCGTACAGTCTCAATATCCATGTGTTCTTATGGATTGACACACACCACATCAATAATATTTATAAGTATCCTGAAGAGGAAATCCGACAAATTGAGCAGTTCATGAATCTAACTGCTGATACTGGGCAACTCGTGTTTCTGTGAGCGTGAAATGTCTCAAAAAATAAAATCAAACAAGATAAACAAAAATTTCTTTCTCTCATCTTAGACATGCTCAAACATTAAGCAATAGTGACGTCTTATTTCCTAGGCTGGGAAAGACACTACAGAGCAAAACAGCTTCCGTTAGGCTCCTCTAAGCTCTCAGCACACTCAGGCCTTCCCCTGATCTCAGCAGAGACTGTAAGCGAACAAAGTGAACATTGGAAATAATTATCTGAGCATAAAACAATTAGCACAGTAACCACGGGGAGAAAGTTAATCACCACGGCCGTGGCTGCGGGACAATTCTGCACTTGTAAACAGACCAGCCATGAAACCCAGCCAAACCTATTCTCTGCCCTCAGGAACTGCAAGTCTTAAATCAAAAGTACAAAGCGGGGCGGGCACTAGGCTGAGCACATTGGGAAAGAGACTGAAAACAAGGGTAGAATTGTTCCAGGATGGATGGAAAAAAGGAGCCCGGTGTCTCTGATGCTGGGATGGCTCGAAGGCCAGTCAGCATCCTTCCCTGGCTGGCTTTAAAAGAGAACGCCATCTACTATCATGTTACAACATGCACAATGTCCTTCCAAGCATGTCATCATACAAACTATAAGAGAACTGTCTTATGTCACTTGAGCCATGGACTGGGAGTGAGTAAGAAGGCCCAGGTTAATGGCTTGGCTGGAAAGTCTACATGAAGAGGCAGCTTCTGACAGCCTTCCTTCCCTGAGCTGTCAATCAAAACAGGGCTCAGTATGTAATTCAGCAGTAGAATGTTTGCCTACCTTGCCTAAGGCCCCATGTTGTATCCCTGCATACCAAAAATAAGGAATAAAGAAGTCAAAATGTGGGCTGGTGAGATGGCTCAAAGGGTAAGAGCACTAATTGCTCTTCCGAAGGTCCTGAGTTTGGATCCCAGCAACCACATGGTGGCTCACAACCATCCGTGATGAGGTCTGACACCTTCTTCTGGTGCATCTCAAGACAGCTACAGTGAATTACGCCGGAGCGAGCGGGACCTGGAGCGAGCGAGACCAGAGCAAGCAGAGGTCCTGAGTTCAATTCCCAGCAGCCACATGTTGCCTCATGGCCATCTGGACAGCTACAGTGTACTCATACACATAAAAAATAAATAAATAAATCTTTTAAAAAATAATAAAAAAGAAGTCAAAATGTAATTAAGTAATATACAAAATATCAGAAATGGGTTTTTATTCACAAAGCAATAGCCCATTGACCAACATGATGAATGTTAGAAATTGTCAGTATGCAGTCGGACTCTCTGGACATACTCCCTCCCTTGCTTACAAGCATCAATAAAGACTCTCACCCTTTGTTCTCAGGGAATATATTTTAGGCTTGAGTACCACATGGTCCTGTGTCTAGCCAAACCTCTGGATTCTGCTTTCCTGACAACTAGCTAAAAGTGTAACCAAGCACTATGCTTAAAATTAAGAAGTTTGCCTAGAGTAAAGCTTTTAAGCATGGAGATATGGTAGAGAATATAAAAGATTGTTACATTGGGATGCCTTGAGCGAGCTATTCTAGCCTCTTTTCTTTTCACTCTCGATGGTAAGTGTTTAGTTGGCAAATGTGACTTATTTCAAGGACCAATATTTATTGTCTGCCAAAAAGGAGTTATGGGCCCCCTTCTGGTTTCATAGCTTATCTCCACACTCACATACATACATACATACATACATACATACATATATATAAGTACACATACACATATACATACATACATACATACATACACATTGAAAGTTATGATCTTAATGTACCAACTTTTATATCTATCCATTTTCCTTCAAATTTCATAATTTCATTTTCTTTACAGCTAAACAAAATTCAGTTTTTTATAGTTATCACATTATCCTTGCCCACACATGTCTTAATAGATATACAGGCTGGTTCTGTTTTCTTGCTATTGTCAATAGAACAAACATGGGTGTGGAATGTTTCTACGGTAGGATATAAAGTTCTTTGTGTATATGCCCAAGAAGGGCATAGTTAGGTCATATGGTTGCTATAGTTAAGAAACCAGAAAAGGGGCGTGGGAAGAAGAAAACAGTGCTGAGGCATAGGCCGGGGGATAGAGCGCATGACAAGAAAGTGGAGACCAGGTAACCATAGGTGGAGGGGACAGGGAGATGAGAATTGACAAAAGCAAGCTCGTTTGAAGTTGCCACAATTAATTAGTTAATTAATTAAATTGTCCACGATATAACTGGTTCTTCAGTCAGGTTCTAACAGATTAATCGGATATGGCTCACCATAAATATAGAGACAACTGTTGCGATAATCCAAGTAAAAGCTTTTTGTGAATAAGTTCTAATTCTACTGTAGTCTAAAGATATAAGCAGTATGGTGTTGGGTCTGTAAAGCCCATTGGACTTGTTTTATGGACCATAATGCAGACTATCTTAGCAAAAGTTCCTTTTACTATCGTTTGGATATGGCATTGTATGTATGGCAAAAAAATTCATTCATATTTTTGTTCAAATTTACTATACCCCTATTGGTTTTGTGTTACATCAGTTATCAAAAAATGAAGCTGAAATCATCAAATATAAATGAGTTGTCTATTTCTCTGTCCTCTCGAGTCAAATTTTGACCCATCTATTTTGAAGGCCTGTTATTAAATACCACATATCAATCAGGGTTGGGGAGAATACCCAGTGTGTAAAGTACTTGTGGTCCAAGCATGATGACCTCAGTTTGGATCATGAGCAACCACATAAAAGCTGGGTGTGGTGGCCCATGTCTGTAACCCAAGCATTGAGGGGGTGGAGACAGGTGGATCCTAGGGGCTTGGTGTGCTGCCACCAGCCTAGTCAAAACAATAAGCACAGATTCAGTGAGAAAACATGTCTCAAAACAGTAAGATAGCAAGTGGTAGAAAAAGAGAGAGAAAGTCAATGTCCTGCCTACGCATAATCATACACATATACTCATACTCATATAACATCTGCCCACCCACATATGTACACATTTTGGACTGCTATGTCTTCTTATTGAAGTGGCATTTTTGTTGCTATAAATATTGTCGCTATCACTGATCATATTCTTACAATAAAACTGATCTAGTGAGATGGGAAAATAACTACAACTTTGTTATGATTAGTGTTCACATGTATATGTGTATTTATTCTATCTTTTTAACATATTTGTACTTTTATATTTATGGCATTTCTTTAACATGTAACATATATAATTAGGTAGCATTTATATTAAATTTGACAGATTTTTTTACCTCTTAATTTTTATGTTTAAACCATTTATACTTAGTGTAATCATCATTGTGGTTGAGTTTAAGTTTACTAGCTTGTATTTTGCATTTGTTTATAGCCAGTGTAGGGCTAAACTTTTTCTTGTTCTCTCAAGGTTTGCTTGCCTCTGGTTTAATGTCAGCAAATAATTACATAGACTCTCTCTCACACACAAGATCTCTATTTAGTTATGACAGAAAACTGGTTTTCTACCTATAGGTCCATCTTGGACTGATGTGGAAGTAGAAAATGCACATTTTAAAGGGTTTCTTGAGGGATTCTGAGCTCCTGCTAGAGTTTGAACCCATTGCTTTAACCCAAAGACAGTAACTTTAACATGACACGATCATGTAAGCTGTGAGGACAGATATAGGCTAAAGGAGGCATGAGGAGCTTTAGGAAAACAGAGAGCCTACTCCAACTGAAAATATTAATGTCTAACAATTGTTTTAAATATGTTTTGAATACTTGAAAATAAATCTACCGGGGTATTCTCTTTCCTGAGATCACTTAGTCAGTCTGACATTTTTAAAAAGATGAACAAAATTGGGCACCATCTAATATTGAGGACTGACAGCTCAGGATAGCAACACCATTGTTACCTACAATGTATAGCCCATGAATTCCTTACGTCCATTAGAGATAAGGACATGTTTTAGCAACAGTTAGTTCATGTTTATTTATGCTGTATTCACTGCTGTCCTACCTTCATGCCTCTCACACAAACACTTAACTCTCTCTGTGTAATATTAAAGAATTTCTACCTTCCACTACTGAATTTCACTTGGTTGGATTTGACTCACAGTTTTGACCTATGTTTGGGCTATTGATTGTATCATTTTTCAAGGTATCTGTTTTACCCAGAGTTGTATTAGTTGAAAATCTCATAAATGTGAATCCCCATTCTCAGGTACTCAAAGGTATTATATATCCCATAACATAGTCCCATTAAGGGTTGTGTTGGCCAATGAAGAGCTGACGACCCAGACTTTGTTCTTTGTAGTTTCTTCTCCCAGAGACTATATAAAGCACAAACTAACAAGCTTAGTACTTAACATCTTTACAAAGTGCCAGGGTGATAATGAACTTTCAGTCTTCACGGGGACTCCGTGTAAACATCCTTGCTGCTTACTGCCATGAATAAGCAGATGATGTTGGAAATGGAGAAGATAGAACCACCCTTGAACAAGGCTATGAGGTCACCATTCTGTGTGCTTTTTACTCAGAAGACCTATCTCTGGCATTAATGAGCTATATGGCCTTGGGCAATTCAGTTTTCTTTTCTGAGCCTCAATTGTCTCAATTTGACTTTCCCCTCAAATAGCCACCATCCTTCCCACTCTGTTCTTCTGCCTCTCACAGGGTTGCTGTGTATGCCTTCCTCACAAGGTCTCACTTTGCACTGGCAATGACATTTTAAAAAATAGATAGAGGAAACCTTTCCTCTCTCTCAACTATCTCTCCTAAAGTCTATCTTACCAGCTCTTACTTAAACCCTTCCACATGACTAGAACTAAGTATCCAAACCTAGTTATATGATTCCTATCTCATATCCCATCCCACTCAGGCATAGTCATCATCCCAGGCACACTCAGCTACTTACAACCCCATAAATGATTGTGTTTCCTCCTGCTGCCTTAAATTCAAGTTATTCTCCCTATCTGGGTTATCCAGGTCCTCCTCCTAAACACAACTTAAACCGATCCATTATTCAAAATTCATCTCAACCATCTTGCCTCCCAGCAGGTCCCTGTGGTGAATTCAGATCCCCTTATCTGGTACATTCTGGGGTTCTCAATGCATGCTCTATCTAGACATCCATCAATTGCTTACAAATGACTTATCTTTTCCTCCACCCCAACTGTATGCTTCTGGAAGCCCAGGATTTTTTACTACCACTTTCTGGGCTACCTCATGGAAAATAGTACATGCTTGTTGAATCATTGACTAAGTCAAACACCAAGTGAATCAATGAGCCAGTCATACCACAGGCAGTTACCGGCTTCTTTGCCAAAAGGGCCCAGTCAGGCAAGCTGGAGCCTGCAGCACAATATCCTAAATGGACTCAGGCTCTTGGATACAGCCTCAAAGGAAGAATCTGTCAGAGATGCTCCTCATGGGACTCCTCAGGCCATCAACTAGACTCTCCACCCTCTTTCTAAAACCCTTCCCAAAGAAGCTCAGATCAAATGGAAGAAAGGCTAGGAAATCTCATCTCTACTTAACACTCACCAACTCACAACCGAGGAGGAGCCATACCCACAAATGTGCTGTCCTTGGTCCCTGGAACACAAGAAGTCAGGGAAGCCTCCTGGAAAGACGTCAACTGGAAAAATCCATCCTTGCCCAGCCCTTCACCAGGCCTCTCCCCCACTGAGATTCCTCATTGCTTGAAGTCTACAACTTACCACTTGTTTATGTTCCTAACCCCAAGTTCAAGGGCATCTGCAATTTAATTTGAGCCATCAGTAGAAGAGGCTGCTCTCTGCTGGAGTCGGAAGAACATAAACAAACTTCCAGGCTGAACTCTGCTTGGCATTTCCTGCCCACTCTCACTCTGGTCCTGTAAATACCTCCAAGAATACCTCTAGCAGGTCCAGATGGTGCTGACTTGTCCCTAAGCCAGGGAGCTATTGCTCAGAATGGATGGGGAAAGTGTATGGGATGGCTGGGTAAAGACACAGTGAGAGGAAAAAGTTATTAAAAAAAGATGGGAGAGTGAGGAAGTCAAAACAGGCTTGGAAGGGGCCTAGAGAGACAGATAAATTCTTCAGGCCCTGGAAGATGTGGGAAGGACTGAGACTGCTCTGAATGATGGAGGAGGAATGTGTTAGCCATTTTGTCAAGAGTTGTGTTCCAACTGAATGGTCATCTGGATCTCAACCATCGCTCACTAAAAGCTGAAAGAAACTAGACAGCTGAGCAAGTGTGACCTAAGAATCACTGTCATAGAGCCTGTTTCTGACCTTCTCACCTAAGGCATCTTTGCCTACATGGAAATACCTAGACTCCATCCTGTTCATCACTGGGGACTCTGAGAATACACAGCCCATACTAAGTGAAGGAAGCTCAACTTGCATACTGTATGTGTTAGTCATGGTTCTATAGAGTCACAGAACTTATGGAATGTCTCTATATAATAAGGGAATTTATTGTAATGACTTACAGTGTGAAGTCCAACTAACCCAACAATGGGCAGCTGTGAATGGGAAATGCAAAAATCTAGTATTTGCTCAGTCCGACGAGGCTAGTTATTTCACCTGATCTTCTTTCTGTATAAGCTGGAATCCTGAAGAAATAGGTTCCAACAGACACGCTGGCAGTAAGTGCATGCAGGCCAAGAGGAGTGAGTCTTCCTTCTTCTACTGTCCTTAGGTAGGTGTGCCGCCAGCAGAAGGTGTGGCCCAGATTAAAGGTGCATACCACCATGCCTGGATTTGGAACTTGCTTTGTCCCAAAGATATGCCTCAGTCTCCTGGGAGTAAAGGCATGCTCTATCCTGAACTCAGAGATATGCTTGCCTCAGTCTCCTGGGAATAAAGGCATGTTTTATCTTGCCTGGGCCTAAGCTTTTCATGGCCACTTTGCCTCAAGATCTCCATGTCAAAATCCAGGTCAGAAGCCTTTGTGGATCACAGATGTGCCCTCCAATTCTGGATTGTAGTTCATTCCAGATGTAGTCAGGTTGACAACCAAGAATAGCCATCACACCATCCATCTTCATTGCTCACTGGTACTTGTGAACCACACTGGGGATCACTTTCACACTTCATAGATAGCTTACTTCAAATCATATTCATCACCCACTATCTACCTATAGACCACCACAATTGGTTATTGTCACTTGATATAGAGAAAATAAGAGCCCTTATTACTGTAAAGAGTCATATCCCAAAGGAACAAGGCAAAGAGACCCTTCCATTCAGTCCTCTTACACTAATGTGCACATGCAGACATGGGGACACACACACACACACACACACACACACACACACACACCACTCCAACCTAGATACTCTGGATACTCAAAGTCCCTGGGAGCAGCAATCCCCAGCCTGGGCCTCTCACCCCTCCCAAAGAGTCAGCTGGCCTTCATGCTAGGTCCTTGACATACAGCTGCCACGCACACTCGAGGCCAGCAGCCCTGAGATGCCATGCAGACTTTTCCATTTGTCCAGAGCTTCTTAAGTACCTCTGATACACACCATGTGTCCTCACAGGAAAACACACACTCATCAACTCTACATAACACTCCAGATGTTACCAAAACTACAGGGACTGAAGAAAACAGACATGGGGGTGCCCAGGAACAGTAGTAGGTTAAGGAATTCAGGAACCTATGAGTGTCTTGTAGATGGGGTGAGCCTAAATGAATAAACTCCAGAAGTGAGCTCCAGTCTCCTGTGTCCTGATCCCTAGATTTAACTCACCTCCATATGAGACCATGGGCTCTGTCCCCTAGTTGGTTCCAGGACTGAGACTCTATCTTTGCAAGACCATCAGAAATTAGCTCTAGAAAGATTCCTGTAAATTTCCTTTTCTGCCCTTGTTTTTTAGGTGACAAGAATCTAATTTAACTTGTCTGAAGAATCACTCCATGTTGACACCAGTCTCTATTAAATCTAAATAGATTCTAGGGCACTGGTAAAAGATTACTTATCTGGAAGTATCCTCAGACAAGACATGACACCCCTATCTCTTTGCTGTCTCAGGAGGGTTTGTGAAAGGTGGGTATTGAAATAGAGTTTCACTATGTAGCCCAGAGTAACATCAAAATCAATAATCCTTGGGTCTCTATCTCAGAAAAGCAACAGGATTATAGGCATATACCACCACACATGGTAACACTTTAGCTGTCAGATTTTAGTTCTTTGACAAGATGAGGCATTGAATCTGGATGGCTTACAATAATGCTCTCAGACCCAGGATTTTAAGTTCCCATATCTATGGCTGCATCACCTTAAGCGACCAGAACTGTTCTGTTTTGTTCTAGAGCCCTGCATAGTCATAGCTGAATGTCCCTGCATTCATTCACACACTGTGCCCCCACCAGTCACTTAGAGCTTCTTTCTGGTATTACTTATGCATCTCATCAGCACATATATCCTCCGTGAAAATAGAGCAAAGCAGATAGATAGGGCAACCTGGTGTCATAATGCCTGTGACTTAGAATGTCTTGCCTATTCTGAGCTACTATTATATTCATCTTTGAAATGGGAAAATGTCCCAAAGTTGCCATGAAGGTTCAGTTTGAATGTGCCCACAAAGGTGAAGTGAAACTGACCCCAAGGGCTTTAGAGTACAGGGTATGTTAGTGACGGTTGATAGACAATACCACTTACACAGCCACCGGTGATGAACAGCATTGGATCATAACTGAGGGAGGCAGTGAGCTAATTGGAATGCTAAGAAAAGAGTGCCCAGCCTCAGTCATGGCATGAGATGGCTCCCAATTCCTCTCTGAAGGAGAGAGGACATATAGAGAAGGCTTTCCTCTCCTCAGACCCTCTATCCCACTGAGAATTCTGTTAGATCCGTGTTCCATCCCAGTGTCTCACAGAGGAAAATCCCAGATCTCTTAAAGTAAAAACCAAATCAGTGATGTCTAAAACACCCTCACATGCGAATTTACACAAATCAAACTCAACAAGGATGAACCTGATTCCTTATGGTCCCAAATCCTCATCCAGCCCACAAGATGCTCAACAACCTGGCCCCTGTTTGCCTCTCCAGTCAGCTCCCTCATAACTTCCCTGTATGGTCAGTCAGTTACCAGGCTTCCTCCACCTTGTACATGGTGGTGACACCAGGCTTGGTAGTTCAAATCCTGCCTCTACTACCTACAGGCTGCATTGGTGTAGAGCACTTACTAACCTCAAGTGCTGCAATTTCCTCTTCTTAAAAAAAAAAAAAAAAAAAAAAAAAAAAAAAAAAAGCTAATGTTAGGACAAAGCCTGCTATATCATAAATCTCATTGAATGTAGGTATTGTCATTGCTCTCATCTTTATCTGGCTCATCTATGCCTTCATTGCATCTTAGTTTAAAGATCACTTCCCTGAGAAGGCCAATTCCCAGTAGATTAGACTGTTCTATGTCTGTGTAGAACTGAACATCTCTCTCCTCCTGTGAAGTAGCTAGCACCACACTCACCTTTAACCGTTCTCAGTGAGGTCGGAAGCTCCACGAGCTCAAGCAGGATAGGCTTTCCTGGGATAGTCCAGGTTAGCACGTGTTTGCTTAGTGTGATGAACTGAACTGGTATTCAGTTAATCTCAGTTCCTCTGAGGTCCATGCTTAGCCATGTGATTTGCCTTATCCAATGGGAAATTAGCTATGTGATTATTATCAGCATACATGTCTCAAGATGCTGCATTTCTCCCTGGATGTCCTCAGACCTTTGTGATTCTCTACAATAAGAACATGACCAAGTAGTTGCTGGACTCAGCAGAGCATGCAGATCTATCAAGAACTACGCACAATCCAAAGCCTGGGGTGATGGCTCACTGCCTCTGACTCTGAACAGAGATGCGTGAGCAAATAATGTATCATTGATTGTTGTTGGCTTTGCTAATGCTGAGATACCTCATTAGGCTGCTTTAATGTGACAATAGCTGACTGGACCACTCAGTGTCATTATGCAGAGAATTTACTTTCACATACATGTACCTCAGAGTGGAAGACAATCGCTCTAATCACTCGAGGCAGGTCTTCACATCTGGAGTATGTTGTCCGTCACTTAAACTCACCCTGTAAAACACTGCCTGACACAGAGATGGCACTCAGTAAAGATACTGCATTTCATTGAACTGAGTGGTATACTCTCCTAAATATCTTTGCTGTAACACTGGCTCTTCATCCTACCTGGGTGGTAAGAGGTCAGAGTGTGGTGTCTGACCTTCTGTTCTTTCACTGTGGCCCCATAGTGGTGCTGCTGATGTTCCTATCTGGTTTCTGGATTACCAGAGGACTCGACTTATTCACTTAATAAGTCAAATGCTCAGAGACAGGCTACTTCATCCAAATGGACCATGGTACCCCAGAATGGGACAAAAGTGATAAGCAGGAGTGATAGATGATGTATCCCACTGAGGATAGAGTAAATACAAAAGAAGTCACATCCACAGCACGAGGACACTACGGGAGACATGGGTCGAAACATTCAGAAAGTTCAGTATCTCAAGCAAGGCAAAGAACATCCTTTGTCTGTGGCTGATCCATGTCTCTCTGTGAGCAGCTTGCCTTCCTGGCCTAAAGTTGAAGACTGGCTGCATAGATTATCAAGCCAAGAGATTGCCACCATATTGTTAGAACTGTTAGCAGCTAGAGACTGTACTGTTTTGCCTACCATTCTCCAAACTTAAATGCTAAGTGAACAGAGCAAAACTCTGCCCTCTTCCTCCCCTCCAACTCCCCATGACTGCATCCAGTCAAATACAGATCTCATGAATGAAAAAGTGAAGACAACCACTCAGAGCCAAAGGGTTTCTCCAGGCCCTCCTCCAGGCTAAGTAACTAACGCTGAGTTCCACGGCCCTTTCTAATCTGTGCCATTGATGTGTCAGTAGCAGACAGCAAATCTCTGGCAGTCACCCAACTGTCAACATCTTTGAATACCTTTAGATAATCTCAAGAAGTTACTAGGGGACAACAGTCTTCTAGGCAAGAGACATGAAGACTTTTCTTTCTTATACACTATTTGTTTTTTGGGGTCTATGACTTCCAGACTCACAAGATTCTGTGGTTTTCCCATTTCTAAAACAGAGGCAAGTGTCTGTGCAGAAAGCCTGGGCGTGCCGGACTAATTAAATTTAGCTATCTTGTGGTTGTTGTTGTAACGTGTGTTCTGCCTATGTTATTCAATGTGTTAAGATGGTTTCTGTTGATGTTGGTTACATACCCATGTGGTGTGGGTGGAGAACTTCACTCCGGGGAATATCATTAGCAGAAGTGGGGATGCTCAGGGGTTCCAGAGACACTTGGCAAAACAGTGGCTCCCGGGATCAAACAGTTGGGCCGTGCCCATGGTAACGCATCTTGATGCCAGTCCCCTCATTTCTCCTAGGGCAAGATCAGTCCCTCAGATCTACCTGAGTTCCCTGACTCCCACAAATAGAATTGCCTTTGCCTTCTCATGGCCCAGGAGCTTTCAGGGATGGTGATGCAACTCTTAGGGAGAGAGATACCTGCATGCCCTGGAAGACCAGCCAAAGATTCCCCACAAGAGAGAAGAAAGGAAGAAAGGAACCTCCGAAGGCCTTCTTATCCTTACCTGGAGGCTAAGGAGACAATGAACTTTGAAACCTGACAGAAATTCTCTGCATTGTAACTGCCCCAGATTCCAGAGGCACTACTTGAAAGCATCTCTCTGTTATCTGTTGTCACAGTCCTTCTGTGAGATCTAGCCCTCTTTTTCAGTACTGCCTTCAGTTTCTCCCCTAACCCTTTCTCCCAGCCCCTATGATTTTACCTGGGTCCTTCTGTCTGAGCCATTGTTGAGTCTTTTTTTCCAATACCCAAGTTATCCGTGTTAGCCCCCAAACTGCAAATCTTCCCAATGATGTATTTTTCTCTTCTTCATATTTTCATCTAATACCTAAAACTCACCTATATGACTTCTCTGATCAGCCCTTCCAAGGGCAGTTCCTAGGCCCTCCAAAACCTGTAATCACCTTGCCCCAGCCATGCTTGTTTGGTGTGATTTATAGTTCTGGGACCTGTATCAGAAGAACTTGTTTCTCATTATGAAATTTCAAGATCCCCATCTCCCCTTGTCTTGGCTTCAATGCTCAGTCTGACGTGCATGGACTCTTACCTTGTTAACAGGCATTGGGCTGTTTTAAGAAGCATCTTTGATAGATTATGTTTGTTTTGACACCACCACCACCACCACAACCATCCCAAAGCAAGAAGGGTAAGACACAGTTCTTTGCAGAAAAGGTACCCTCATTACATCACACTTTGAGGCCTCTGGGTATCATGTTACTTTGACTGAAAAAGCAAAGTCATTTTCACCAAATAGAGACAACACACACACACACACACACACACACACACACACACACACACACACCTTGCAGGATCCAGGCTCTATATGAGACTATGGATGCATCTTAAGTTTGTTCTCAGTGCTAACTGACTTGGGGGTACAACTGCTGAAGCTTCAACTAAGACAACACAGCAGATTTGACGAGAAGATTTGGAAGAAAAGCCACTCTGTTGGCCAAAGATGGAATTGACAGCTGACAACCTGACCTCGCAGAGGCCATCAGATTAAAAGGTGGTAAAACATAGGCATGAACAATAATCCAAAGCATGACTCCTGAGGCGGCCCACTATCCCTGCAGAGCTCAAAGGGGAATGCATGCAAAGTCAGCCCCTCTGGAAGCAGAGCTGGATGAGAGTCAACAAGCAGTGTTTGTAAGTAGATCACACCATGGTTCTTCTGGGAGACTGACAGTTGAAGGGATGGACATGAGGTTGCTAGGGATCCAAATAGCCTACTATCAGCTGGGCAATGTGCTGTAGCACTTCCCATCACTCCCAGACAATGGAAAGAACAAATATCCAGAGTCGCACAGATCTGGATCTGAGCTTTCGCTGTAGCTTTGGGAAGTGCTTATCTCATCAAGTTCATTACACTCATCCCAAAATGGAGGCAGAAATGCACACTGGGCAAAGCTGCTATGAGGCTCAGAAGACACACATGCTAAGTGCATATAAAAAGCAGTGTAAAATTCTGCTACTTCAGGGAGTACTGTGACCTCTCCTCAGGGAACAGAGAAGCTCTGTTTAAATGTGGGTGGAGCCCTCATCACTGCATTTGTGCAATGTCTCAGCTAAACTCCTCATGGTCGTACCATAGGGGCAAGGCAGGTACTGCGATCTATCACAGCTGAGGCATGAGACTGGAGAGAGAGTGGGCTATCCAAATACTACACCAGTTGGAGGAAAGCTTGAGTCAAAGAGTACCTCTTCACTCTTTACCCAGTGCTTCCAGACTGAAGAACATCCAGAGGCTGGACTTTCAGAGTCTGATGAGACCGTGGAAGCAGGTCACTCTATCCATCTTCAATCTTACAAACATCAGCCTCACTCCTTTGCCCTTATTCTGCCTAGAGCAGGGAGTTCTTAAGTCTGCATCTATAGATGCTTCTCCACGTCTCTTGTCTTGGTTCTTTGTCTTCTGTGAAATACTTGCAGCCTGGTAGTTTTTTGGGGGGGTGCACTGGCCAAAGTTGGACACACATGACATGATCAGTCACCCAGTAAAGTGACCATAACTTGGTTTCTAAATTGTTTTCTGAGAATGTCAAGTGTCTTTGGTGTTTCAAAACAAAGAGTTCAGGTCACCTCCAGCAGTCTTTGCTCACACCCCTGGGCTCATCACATGACTCCCCTGGGAGTCAGTTCTCCTGCCATGATATTTTCCATATGCTATCTTTATGTAGCCTCCCAGTTTCTTTTTCTACATTTGTTTCCAGCCCTCTGTCCCTTATATTTCCCAGAAAAGCCCAGAAGCCATCTATAAGCCTGGAGATTTCCCTTTGAACTTGGGTTCCTTGGGAGTACAGCCACACTTAATTAGTACCCATGGTCACTGAGAATGTTTGGCGGTACACAGCATGTGTGTCGGCTTTGCCACACCACGGGAACAGTGTGTAAGGCTCTGTTTGTCTCTGAGATTCCCTGGTCCCTGAGTCCTGAGGGTAAGCATCATGCTGAGGCTCTTAAAAGAGCCAGTGGCCTGTGTAGAGATGTAGAAAGGTCTCAGGGTGATTGTTATTAGTTTTGGGGTTAGTTTTTTTAATGGAGGAAATAAAGCTTAGGTTCCTGAAAACTGTTCAAAGGATTGTGACCATTTTCAAATACATAAAGAGGTGACCTACATAGAAAGAGTATGTTAGCTTTCTGTCACAGTGGCAAAATATGTGAAAGAGTCAACCTAAGAAGAAGAAAGGTTTATTTTGGTCTGTGGTTTCTAAGGTTTCAGTCTGTGGCTGGTTGGTTCTACCATTCTAGGTTCTGTACTAGTACTGTGCATCATTAAAGGAGTGCATGGCAAAGAAAACTGTACACTCATGACAGCTGAGAATCAAAGGAACATAAAGAGACTAGGATCCCAATGTCCTTCCTCTTCAAGATGATGGTTTTTGAGGGTGGACAACCCATTCTCTCTCAGAGGAATAACACGATGGCCCAAAACTGTTACTAAGTCACTCTTAGAACCAGATAATACCAGATAGTCACTCTTAAATGCTTCACCTCCTTCTGGTAGAACTATGGCTTGGGATGATAAACTGCATTTTGCATTATGAAATGGACATGAGCCTTTGGGAAACGGGAATAGGATACTACTGTGTGGAATGATACTGCAAAGGCCTCTGCTGCTATTGGGAATTGGTCGGACTGGTGGGGAAATGTGCTCCTTCCTCCAAGGATGGAGCTAGGTTACAGGTAGAGTAAAGTTTGGAGGGAATATTGGGACTTCAGCCCCTTTCTGACTCTGACTCTCAGCTGCCATAAGTGAACAGGCTTCCTCTGCCACATGCTGTCCCCATGATGTGTTTACATAAGCCCCAAGTAAAGTCCAACAGTACCAAACAACCATGGACAGAACGTTCTGAAACTGTGAGCCAAAATAAACTTTCCCAACTTTTAAGTTGACCATCCCAGGCATGTTGTCACAGTTATGGAAAGCTGAGTAACAAGAGGGTATTCTGATTCTGTACAGGAAGCAGAACCAGAACTGGAAGAGGGGACTTTGCAGAATTCTCTTTCCATGACTTTCTAGTGCCTTGAAACCTCCATCAGAGTAACAAACTCCCTGAAGTGAGGTCGTCCCTATTAGAAAGAGAAGAAAAAGAAGCCATCTTCACTGCCTTCACTCTGCATCTCCAGATACCACTGCACACAGGACTCTTCATTCCTTCCATGATCACTAAAATGTCTGACCTCTAAGCTTTGCCCCACCTCTATGATGTCATGATTTGTCCAGGGATTCCATTGCACATGAAGACCAAGGAGGCACAAAAATATTGTTTATGCCATATTGTTTTCTAGATAATACCAGTTAGTTCCTCTGAAAAAATGAAGCAAGACTTGAATTCCAAAGACAAGGAGCTGCTGATCTAGATAGCTCCTTTTCCACCTACCTATGGAATTCTGGGTCAAAATGGGAAATGTAAGTAGCCTGTTCATACCTTACGACCCAACATCTATCTGTACCACATGGCTGATGCTACCAGAAGGGTCAAAGCTTGGTCCAAAACAGGAGTTATCACCTATGCAAGGCCACTGTGAAGCAAAGAACTCTGTCCTCACAAGTCTTGGGCTGAGGCCTCACACAGGCTGTGAACATTGTACCTCAACTCCTGTGTCTGTTGGTCAGCCACTAGACCAGTGGCAGCCTTCCCTCTGGAAGGATATAAACTGGAACCAGCTTGTGCTCCATGGAGAAAGGGAGAAAAATCAGACTGCCATTGAGACTTTTTATGATTGAATTTAGCCAGCATCCTGATCTACCAGACAGACCAAAATGTATGACATGGTCCTTCTGGTCCTTCTTGATTGTGTTACTGTGCCCACCAGTCACCTGCTTTTCTCTGCCTCCTCCTCTCTCACACTCTCAATGGTAGAATCTCTATGTAATTTTCTCCAGAATCATGAAGTACAATGTCTTTCTAGGTGCAAGATGTTTCTCAGTTAAATACAATCCTCCAGTGCCAAGACCCACACAAAGACCATGGTACTCGTCGCCACCATGCTTAGTCTCCTCTGGAACCAGCATTCCCTTCCTCCCAAGCCCAGGCTGCCTGCTCACTCACAGAGCTGAGCAAGGAAGGGAGAAGAGATGGGCAGATACAGATGAGGTCTCTAAGTCAATCATGTGAGCTGCCCATCCCCAATCAAGGTTATAATGGATCTGTCTTTGTATCAGTGTGACTTCCGGCAATAATTTCAAGCTAAACAATGTGTCCTTGTACAGGGTAGCAAAGGCTGGCAGTAAAGATACAGACTTTAACACTAGTCCTCCAGAAATCAACGATTCTGATCCAGTGCCCACCTCTTCCAGGAAGTCTTCCCCTACTCTGCAGGAACACTTATCCTCTTCCATACTGCCCTGGACTATTAAGTATGTTTGCTATTATAGTCTTGATCCGCCTCACCGCACTTGCTCATCCATCTCCCTATGTAATGGCCAGATCCTGAAAGCCACGGGCTTTACTTTAATTGTTATATCTTCCCGTAAAGCTGAGCAAAGAGACTTGTTCATTCTAAGCATCAGTGAATGTGTATTGCATTAAGATGAATGGCCTTTCTAAAACCCAGGTATGATTTGAGGAGAAGGCAACAGGACTCAGGAAATAATTAATCACAAGTCAATCAACATTTTTTCCGTTTTTTTTTTTTCCTCCCCTGAACCAGCTGTGGACCTTCCCAAACCTGGCCAGGAAACTTCCTGAAAAGGAATGTGGCCGATTCTGTCACCCTCCTGAAAGAAATTTGATGATGATGATGATGGTGGTGGTGGTGGTGGTGGTGGTGGTAGTGGTGGTGGTGATGAGGGGGGGGTGGAAGGTGCCACAGTACACACATGGAGGTCAGAAATACTTCTTATAAAACTCAGTTCTCTCTCTCTCTCTACCTTTATGTGAGCTCCATGGACAGAACTTGGTTGTGAGGCTTGCACAGCAGGTCTCATTATCTGTTGAGCCATCCTCCCAGATGTATCTGAATGGGTTACATTTTAGAAGGAAAACAGCTACAGAGGATAGACTGGATTACACAGTCTGCAGTGGGAAGCCCCTTAGAATGCAAGACAAGGGCAACTACTGAGCCAGGAAGAAGAAGGTGGGAAAGCGTGTTCTTGTGAGCCCAGGGTTCTGCCAGGTCTAGTGTTTAAAAATTATAGAGCTAGGTAGCAATTAGGAAATATGACCACCCAAAGTCTCTAGATGTTGTTTCTCCATAGACATTATGTTGGTATCATTGTAGAAATTATTTCATAGCTCAATGCTTCGATTCCGACTCTGATTTTAGCTGCAGGAAACCTCACCCGTGAGGAGGTTGTCCCGGAAGATAGGAAAGAATAGGGGCTGTGTCTACCTCAGATTTCATAAGAGACACAGCTGTTGATTAGATTGAATCGCAGCCTTATACCAGCCCCTCAATGAATAACCCCTCCAAAATCAACACGTTATAATCTCTTGATCCTAGCATTTCTAGAACCTTCTCTACCTTGTGTGGTCAAACTAGGCAATGGCAGATACATACACACACACACACACACACATACACACACACACACACACACACACACACACACACGCGCGTGCACGTACGCATGCAAACACACTCACATATACACACATGCACACACACTCACACACACTCACATATGCACACACTCATACACACACTCATACACACCCGCACACACACTCACACACACACTCACATACACACACGCACACACACTCACACACACACTCACATACACACACACGCACACACACGCACACACACATGCACACACACTCACATACACACACACATGCACGCACACACACATGCACACACACTCACATGCACACACGTGCACGCGCACACACTCACACACGTATACAATCTCAGTTTCAGCAAGTACAGTTAAGAGCAGATTCTAATTCAGAAGCTATTTGAAGGTTTGCCTGAGACTTATCAAAATCTCAAGAAGAAGAAAACCTGCTATGTGCACACATCAGCACTTGTGCAAAGATCAGTACTTGGCTCTTGCTCACATCTATTCTAATGTAAAAGGCGCCAGGTCTCCCAAGAACCCTAGAAAACGAAGGTCATCTTGTCTCCATCCTAACTGATTGCAGCCTGAAGCAGAGCAGTGAGGGCAGACGCCTGTTCTTCTATCTGTGAAGATCCTCTTCTGCCCCCTAAGGGAGCTCAAGAGCCATGTGCTCCGCCTCAGACCTTGCTCCTCTATGTTCTTGGTCATGGACGGTTTCTGCTAAGGCACAATAGCTACTGGTTAGACATTCCCAGAGAGATCATCTGGGTTGGATTGTACCCGTGCACCTGAGTCCCTGCCAGGCTACTCCCTAGAAAACATTGCAGAAAATTCATGCATGGCCTTCAGACCCCAGATTCCAGAACAAATGTAGGATCCAGGGTAGAGAGCCCTACTGGGATGGAGAGATCATCCATGGTCTCACAGTGCAGCCTGCTGGGCACCAGTGATGTACAATTCATGGAGGCAGGGGTGGAGGGTATCGGTCTCAGAATGGGCATGCTGTCTCTCCTCTTTGATACTCAATTCCTTGAAAGGACCCCCCCCAACCCTCAGGAATATACTTCAAAGCCTATAATGGTAAACAATAACCAGTTTTGACTCTTTCAACGCACAGCATGAGTGTACAAGAATGTACCAGCCCAGTATATAACTTTCCACTCATTTTTCAAGCTACACATGAGTGCAGCTTCTTTGTGAGGTACAAAGAGGCAGCACATCACACATCAGTAAGTAACAACCACACAAAACATGAGTGTGAAATCCATGATGGCTCAGAGCAGGGAGCCACCAGCTTAGTCTCTGCCAAGTAGTTCTTTTCCGGTGGTGGCAGAGAAGACGAAGGATAAGAAACAGAAGAGAGGTGTCTTTAAGATTAGCAAATGGGAAGAATGGGCACAGTGGCACACACTTACAATCCCTTGTACTTGGGAGGCAGAGGTAAGCAGATCTTTGAGTTCAAGGCCAGCCTGGTCTACAAAGAGAGTTCTAGGACAGCCAGGGCTACATAGAACAACCAGAAGAGAAGAAGGAAGGGGGAAAGGAGGGGGAGGAAGAGGAAGGGCGCAGGAATAACAGAAGTCTTCAGCTTCTGTGGTTGAAAAGAGGCAGGAGAGGACTCTGGCAATCAGATGAATTAAGACAAGGTCATTTGAGAAGAGTATGGAGTCGAGGGTTCATCGTGGAACTCACTGAGGGGAAAGGGCTGTTTCCAGCATGTTCTGCCTTAGTTTTTTTTCTTTATAAGCTCTCTGGGTAATTTCGTATGGCCCCTTGAGAACCTGGCCCTTCCCTCTCCCTGACACATTCCCTGACAAAAACCCTTCTCTTTCCAGCATTTTTCTGAGATGTGAGAAATCTCGGGCCACTAGACAATTGCTCTCCCACTACCCACACACACACTACCAAGTGTTTATCTGACCTTCTCAGGGTCTCCAGGCTCAGCCCTCCTTTCCAAGCAAAGCTGCCTGGCCTATGGACAGTCTCCAGCTCTGCTCCAGAGTCCAAGCTAGACAGAGCTGAGCTCTCCAAATCTGCCAGCCCAGAAACAGGGATCTGGCCCAAAGGCAGTTTATCCCCTGCAGATGAGGGTCTTTGGTAGGCAAACCTCAGTGCATATTGGAGTCATTTCCCACGTAACTAACAGGCAAATCACCTGAGGTCTCTGGGGGGACACGGGGCCTTCTGGGAGGGAGAATTTTGTTTTTTACTCATAGTTTTAAAAACAAACGGGTAGTTAGACAAAATAGGCGACAGGACAGAGGTGGGTGGCCACTTGAGATGCCAAGAGAAAGAGATCAAAGCCTACTCCAAATGGAGGAAGCAGACTCCGTGTGGCCCCAGGACAGTCTAGGTGGCCCATGCTATGCAGAGGCAGCCAGGAAACAGAGCTGCTGGGTGATGAGCCTTGGTCACAGACACCCCAAGCCTTGCTCCCAGGCCCAAACACTTCAGTTAAAGGATTTCAGCTGAAAGGAACACCTGCTTCTCCCAGTTCCTTGGGCGGGTTCACACATCACAGTGCAAGGAGGTGAACCTGCCCAAACTCTGCTGCATCCCCCCCACCCCACCCCACTGCCTTCTTTGCCTCAGACTGGAATTCATCACATAGACTCAATCCTTTGGTGGATGCCCCTTTCCCAAACCAGGGCAGTGAGCCAGGAACATACAATGTGTTTGCAACCTTGCTAATTAGATCATTAAAACTACCTCAGGGACTGCTATGGTAGGGAGGCCATTATGTTGGTCTGTAACCTGCAGCCTTTTAACTTTTCCAAATGATTGCCTTCTACCACGTTGGCGCATAGACTCCCTCAGTTTAGCCCCTCTGAAATGAAAGTCAAGGAATTAAAAAATGACTAGTAGTATTTGTGCATACATCTGGCCCAGAACCTCCCAACTTTCCAATGCCGCTGCCCTGCCATTCTATCCAGGAAGAAACCTGATGTACACCAAGATTCTAGACCCTAGAAATCTAGAATGTAGGCTCTTTAACCACTTTAATCTTGTCAGAACTACTGTACTCTAGTCAGTTCTTTAAAGGAACATTCAGAAATTTCCAAGGTACCTAAAGAAAACAAGATCCCAGGACCCAGCCTTCCTGTAAGTTAGAAAGGCTATAGAGAAGCATTAGTCTCTACCAAGCCCATCAAATTATCCTTTGTATGAGTTGACACATCTTTCCTTTCCCCGCACTTGCAGCAATGTGTCCATTTGGGTACCACCCAAGGTTCTATGCTGTCCGGGTCCTTCCCTCCAAAAGGAACAAGGAAGACAGTTATCTTTTATTCCCAAAGAACTGGCAGGGAAATTGAGACCATGATGTCCATTTAATGAGGAAAGCCTTAGCATATAGCGCTGTGTCATCTCCTTTCCCTTCCATCCCCCTGCATCCCCTGCATTACTTCCTCAACCATAAGACACAGAGCAAGGGCTGACAACCTAGGAAGAACAGGCTCCTCTACTTAAACAGCAGACTTCCAGGGACCAAGAAGATTGACATGTATTGGTTAATATTTGCATCTTAAGCACGCTCCCTAAAGTATACACACACACACACACACACACACACACACACACACACAATTACCTGATGAGGTCAATGGGTTGAAATTTGTAAAACACTCCATAGCGTGCCCATTCCTGATACAGCAGCTAAACAAGAAAAATAAGACAGCAGATTAGCAGTGAGACAGGCAACTGTTCTTATTTTGTCCAATGTAAAGTCAACATGCTGCCCATAAAGCCCAGCTCCTAGAAGTCTCATGATGTTCACATAAGTATATCCAAAGGCAGAAGACTACAGGACCTTCCATCTCCTTCCCTAAATGATAGAGATCACCAACGCACATCTAGAAATGCCCAGGCACCTAACTAGCATCACCTCTATTTCTTGTCTTCTCTGGTGTAGCACACAAGCCCTGACACTCACTGTTCACCCATTTAACAAGTATTCACTGAATGGCTCCTATATTCCAGGCACTGTTCCAGGTGCTGCAATGAAATACATTAAAATCACTGTTGCCATGGTGCTTGGACCTGATGTGGGCAGACAACTATAAATATATAAGATTCATACATGCCATTAAAATAAATCAAGATAGGGATGATATGAGGTGGGGTGGAACATTGTTTTAGATAAGATGGACAGAGTGACTCTTTCAGGAGGAAACATCTGAGCTCAGACCAGAGAGAAATGGGGAGAACACAAGTACTCCCTGCGCAGAGGCCCTGGGGTGAGTTTCCATGGAATAAGGTAGGATAGCAGAGGAGGCTGTGTGATCTAGATGACAGAGTACACACAGGGAGAATCACAGGAGGTGACTGTGGCAGAAGGTACCGCATGTGGTACTAGAAGCTGTCGTGATAACTCTGGATTTTGAAAGAAGCTCCTGAGAGACTTGCTGCTGAGGGGACTGCACAAGGTTCATCCTGACTGTTACATGGAGAGAAGACTGGGTGAGCGAGGAAACGGGAAGCTATTGTTGGAATGGTCCAGGGAAGAGATGGTGGCTATATTCCTAGGGCGGTGAGAGACATTTGATGTTGCTGATCGATTCGCAACTGAATTAGATGAAGTTGGCCTGGGGACTTGAATAACTGATGTAGTTACTGAAATTGGAGGACAGTGGAAAGAACAGGGTTAGAGAGGCAGAACCAAGGGTTTACTTTAGGATATGTTCATTTGAGATGCTTTCTGGCCATCCACATCGTTGTTGAATCATCAGCCAGGTATAAAAATCTGAGTGCAAAGGATGGTTGGTTGGGCTGGAGAAGCAGGTTAGTTGCTAGTTATCAGAGAAGAGGTGTTCCATCAAGTCATCACATCCCCAAAGAATGAATAACAAGTACAGAACTGGACACGCTCAGTATTAAAGGACCAGGAGACGGGGAAGAAACAGCCAGCAAAGAGGCGAGGAAGAAGAATGAGGTGTATAGCTTAGAGAAAAGGGGTCTCCAGAAGAAACGAGCAAGCTGAGTGAAATGTCGCTAATGAGTCAGATGAGACTAGAAAAGAGGTCATTGCAGTCTATGACTTGGAGGTCACTAATTATCTTCATAAGAGAGGTCTCCAGCTAGAAAGAGGAGCTAAATCAGAGTGAACGCATACAAAAGGTTTAGGGAGGAAACAGTACACCAAACACCACCAGCCATCACACTATCACATGGTGTGGAGCAACTCGGGCAAAAGCCAGCCACGACTCCTAACAGCTCAGTTTCAAATTCCTGACTATCTGTCAATCAGTCATCTGTCAATAAATCTGGGAATTTGGTAATGGACTAACATTAGACTTCACTCAGACAGCCATGCTGGCCAGATACTGGTGCTTGATCAGATAATGCGTCTAGAATTACCTGACAAAGCTATCGCTGATTTGTTGCAATTTTTATGCTCTTTACATATCAGGCAGAATCCCCGAGTGATTCTTCCATGGAGGACCTATACTCTAAGGAGTCCTAGCCTGTGAAACACCCGCCTGACAGCAAGCCCTCCCCTCTCACCTACGATCTTTAAAGACCTGCTACTAAAGCTGAAATCAGAACCAGCATTCCTACTTAAAGGCTATACAGAATTTTATTGGCATAACATCTCCCAGACACTGTAAAATATAACCAGATACCACGCAGGCCAATGAAACAAGGTATTCACCAGCAGTTACTGTTTGCAAAAGGGGAAACTCAGGCACGAAGGGGTCTTCAATGATATGTGGAAGCTGAGGAAGAGGTCTAAACGTCCAAGTTCTGACTCTGCTCATTACACAGGGGCAGGCTCCAGCTTTATTCTTGCTATTGTGAATGCATTTACTCCTCTCCATATCTTTGGCACATCTACTGCTCTGAGATCCCAAGGGAAAATCTGAGCTCCCAGCACCTTGTCGTTATAGAGATGCCACTTGCATCCCCGAAGGAAGCTAGCTTGCGTCAGAAGGCAGGATGAATTGAGCTCCCTTGAGGATAATTGAACTACCACTGCCCATCTTGTAGGTCCTGGCCTTCAGGGAAAATGCCTACCTAAATCATATGTCCAGCTCAAACCTGAGCCTGAGGATAGATTTTTGTTACTTGTGCCACAGGGGAAAAAACTAAAAATGCGCCACAAAGTCAATATGGCCTCAGTGGGCTCAAGACCACACAGACAGGCCACCTCAGAAAGTCCACTGCTGATGGGATTCTGGTCCTGTCATCAGACATTTCCAAAGTCTGCAACTCAAGGTAGCATCCTCCACTCACAGATGGCCATACCATAGCTAGAGCCAAGTGAGCTGCCTGAACTTGGTAGAGAGGGTAGGACAGACACTCCTCTGAGCATCATTGGAGCATCAGCTAACTCTGCTGCATGAACCCTGGCTACCCATGTAGACGTCAGTCTCCTTTGTGGGAGACAGGAAAGGAGGAGACAGTTGCTACTGATCCCCTCCCCCAAGAATTTCATTCACAGGCAGAGAAATGAATCACGACAAATTTCAGGTTCCATGATCCCCAAGGGAGATATGCCCTGTGGTCTCAGCCCCATGCCAGTGAGCATGCTGTTAGCAAAAGGCAGGTAGACATCCATGGTGATCTGCATCGGTTTCTTTAAGCATACAAGCCTAGAACCTTTTGATGTTTTAATAAATATATTAAATATCTCACTTAATACTATGCCAATCAGTTAAACCTGCACATAGACCAGAGAGAGGTTGCCACTCCTTACGAGTGGATGGGACCTTCTGCCATGTTCTCAGACGACATTCAGTCACAAGTGTCTGACTCTTTTGTGACTTATCAAAGCTCATAAACAGCACATTCAGCTCCCCCCACCCGAGGGGTTTCACGACTGACAGTGAGCCTCTGATGTAACTGTTTCATAAGATTATAAAAGACTCAGGTGTGACAACCCTTTGTAACGTTCCAGAATGATCCACCCTGAAGCTGCATGGTTCTCGGTGAGTAGTTAAACCTACCCAAGATGGCCAGAAAGTTGCCAACTCCAGATACCTCAGACGTAATTGTGGGATGGGATGCAGCCAGAGTAGACAAGGCTAGCTTCCACTCACAGATGCTCAGCAGTCTATAGGAACATCTGGCAACTATCTAGGCCAGATAGTTCTTCTCCTATGGTACCATGTAAGTTGTATAGCCTGACAGTTAATCTTCAAGTGGGTGTCCCACATGAAAGTGACACCCTGGTGGAAGGACACTCTCAAATGCAGAAGTGGCTCCCTTCACTCTCTTGAGTGACCTATCCACTTATCCACTAGAGAAGAGGTCTACTTGAAAAGGCAAGAGTAACCAGAACCAACAGTTTCCAAAACACTGAAGAAAATCACAATCCAGTATTGAACCGATGGTCCTCTCCTCTACAAAAGTGAGGGGCACAGAGAAGCCAGGCAGCCCTCAGAAGATGGTGGCAGCCACTCCTCCTGGGTCCCTCTGGGAAAGGAGAAAGCCTTGACAAACATGAAAAAGAGCAAGTGGCTGGAAGCCAGCGGGATCTGTGTGCTCCCTGTTCCTGCTGCCCTGGCTTCTAGGAAGGCAGGAAACCCCTGTACTCTAGAGGCAAGAAATCTCCTCTTAATTATCCTCCTTGAAGGGAGAGAGAGACTGCCAGCCCCTACCTGGGGCTGAGTCACCACATCTGCAAAATTGCACCAGGCAAGCTGGAGAGGGAAGAGCTCAGTACTCTCCAGGGCCTCTGGGGTCCCCTGCAGTCAGCCTGACAGGAGCTGAGCCCTGGGGAGATCATAGGAACAGGCATGAATTACAAGGAAAGTGTGAGGGTGAGGGATGTATTTAGGGCAGGTGGCCATCTTGGGATACAGTTTCAAGCCATCCTCAAAGGCCCTCAGAGAAGCCATCCCACCCAAAACACTGTACCCTCCAGCAACCAAGCTTCTTTGCAAGGACACAGTTTCTTAAACAGTGGGTCGTGACCCTATATGGAGTGGCTTAACTAAATGTGGGGTCATGAAAAAACGTGGCAAAGACAAAAGTCTCACAACAGAACTCAAATGTGTGATGAACGTGAGGCATTTCCGGAGGCGCGCACTTGAGTGGCATGGAGCCACTTCACTGTAGCCTCGATTCTAAACAATGCATGTTCTTTGCACCGTGTGTGACTTTGTACACCACCAACAAACATTGCCGGAAACCCTTCACCTTGATTGGAGACTACCGAATGTTATAAACTGCAGTACTTTGCTGCATGCAAAGTTTTCTGCCCCTTTAAAAATACAACAAATTCATTATGGAAAACAAAGGCTTAGTATTTCCTTGCCATCACTCCTGGGTGTCTAATTACCGGATTAGTCTGTTTTTGGAATGTGTTTTGCTAGAATATTTGGTTTTTAACATTACAGTTTGAGTTGCTGAATTTCATTTTAAAAAAAAAAAATCATGAAATTGGAAATTCGGTTTGGGATTAGGATAGAATTTCCAACCACATCAACTTCTGCCATTTTACACTACATATTTATTTATGCATAACGGCACTCTCAGCACAGGCAATTATAAAATCAATATATCAATCAACCCTGAGAAATGCGAAGGATGATCTATATCCTCGGTATCAATACTCATCCAACACTTAACTTTTTTGGGCAGAAATAAATAGAAACATCCCTCTTGTTAGCAAACAGATGTGCTTTTGTCTTTAGTAAACAGTACTTTCCCTGTGTACTGAGCTCCATCCATCCCAGCCTCCAGCCACTGCTGCCTGAGAAAGATCTTAGGTACTCCCAGTTGATTTGTTCTAAATAGACAAATAGTTTTCTAAATTTTGAATAGTAAATGTTAAGGTACTTGAAAGTATAATTGTTCTCTCATCTTACTTCTGAAGACGACAAAAGTAATCTCTTTAGAGACGCTTTCAAATATGTTAGTGAGGCAGGCCATCAGTATATACGCTTCGGAGTGTTCCCTGAACTGTGATAATATAAAAGTATTATGTATACCAAAGAAGTGGTTAAAAGTAAATTTGTTTTATTATGAATCAATGTTGATTCATAGACCTATCTTGTGTCCCTACATACCCCAATTAGTGTAAAAATGTCTAAAGCAAAAGCGGATAGAGAGAAGAGTTTAAGCCTTTCCCTATGCTGTACTGTATGGGCCTCTGCATATCAGTCACAGCCATAGAGAAAGAGGCCCTCTTAATGGAGCCTATGCTGATAGGCATGCCTAAAGGCCTCTGGCAGTGGGCTGGCTACCACCGTTTTAGTCACGACCCCACAATCATCTACAGACATTTAACTACTCTCCTGTCCTAGCTAGGTATCAGTTTTCTATCTTGGGTGAACAGAGGGGAAATAAAAGTGTTTATTCTCCACCAGGGCTTCTCCTATCCCAGAGCATGGCAAACTTCTCTTTTCTCCCCATGGCCCAGGCATAGAAAGGTAAAGGTCAGACCTGGCCAGAAAACCTAAGTGAAAGCCGCACCAGGGGAACCTGTTATCTTCAGAGACACTGGCTCACCTGTGTGCAGCAGCATGCCATCAGCTCTGGGAGTTACCTAGCAAGATGCAACTCTACTCAGCAGGCTCTCACTGACTCTTAGATCCTAATGCCAGCAGGAGGAGGTGCTAGCATCCTAATAGTAGCCTTGCACAGGCTAATATATTTATTATAATAATAATAATAATGTTGTGGTAGCAACACAACAGCACTCCAGAAACGAATGCACATATATTTTGGATGGACTGCAATATGCTTCTCTCTACTAGTGGTACTCCCAGATGGGTTGAAGTCCTCACCACCCAGCAGGCAGTTTCTTGGGCAGGCAGTGGATAGTGATGGTCATTTAAAGGGAAGAGACATGAAGTCAGAATGTAGGAGGACAGAAAACAGTCAGTTGAGAGAGGTGAGGATGGGGGAGAAACGCTTCCTCCTTTTCCTTTAAATGTGATGCGGGACTTTTCAGGAAATTAAACACCGAAGCTATTAGCATCAGATAGGAAACAGATGAGGTTGAGACATTGCAATTCTACAGCAGATTCCCCAGGCAGGCAGAGCGGGGACATGTGTAAGCAATCACAGCCGTATTTCTGGAAAAGACCTTTTATGTTTTTAATACTTAACACTTCATAACAGGGACTAATAGGCAGGATAAAAAGAAAGCAGCTCAAAAGGCAATGTGGGGCATGAGTGGTTTTCCAGACAACAGAATTGGGGGAAGGAATCTCTTGAGCTTCGATCCCTAGTCCCTCTTTCTCCCTCCCACCCAACTTTCTATACTAGAGCAGCAGAGGCTGGGCTATAGGGTAGCATGAGCCACAGGCCAGCAGACCAAAGAGGCTGGGGCCATCCTTTACTTCATATACGTGGGGGCCCCGTAGTCTCAGGGTACCAGCCAACAAAACAAACAGCTCTTTGCAGAGAGGGCTTGGCTGAGTATTATATAGTCAGGAGCTGTGGCCACCACTGGAGGGGTCCCTCTAAAGAAAGTGCCATCCTTTCCCAGCTGTAACCTACTTCCCCTGCTTCCTGCAAATGGCATCTGCTCAGGCTTCCTTCTTCCTCAGCATGCTCTTTTGTCACTTGGGAGTGGCTTTATTCTACTTACTCACCTGGCTATAGAACAGGAAATAGTTACAAAGATGACCCTGAGGAACCAGAATATGGAGAATAATGCTTTTTTTTGGGGGGGGGGGTTAGGCAAAGGGATTCTAAGCGCCTACTGGTGGGGCAGTGTAACCTTGGAGAATGTGTTCAGTCTCTGTGTCAGTGTTCACACCCATACATTAGGGAAGGTCGACAGTTAGGGTCGCTCAGCTGGTGCTCTCCTGTCTTTGAAGGGCGGGGTTTGTGATGGGAGCATGTTCAGATTTAGATATGTAACTGGAACACTTAGAACATCATCTTTGGCCAGTTCCACACCCAGCCACCCTTTTACACACCCAAGGTCCTCAGTGCAGGACAATAGAGACTCACCTTTCTGTCATTCATGTCATCCCCTGGACTGTCATATTCACCCTGTAGGGAAGAGGAGACACCAGATAAAGCCAATGGGATCATCAAGAACAGATGCCAAGTGAGAAAGGATTTTTTCTTTCTTTCAATTTTCTTCTTTCTTTTCTAATGTCATCTCTTTTATTTCTATTTCAGGAAGATCAGAAACATGGCATGGTTAGGAGCCAGTGTTTGGTTTCTTAGTCATCACCTTGTAGTGTTTAATTGGGACAGCTTTTCACACGAAATGACCCCCTCCTGTGCTTTCCAGACGAGCCCAGGTTACTACTCTCAGCCCATGCAATGGCACGGTGTGTGCCTGTAAATGGGTTAGCACATTAAATAAAATTCATCCCATGCCATGACACCCTGTGTCTACAGCTGTCAGGAGTTAGCTTTACATGTTCCACAGCAAAGATGTCAGAAGTGGGAAGACTCCCATCTAAGAAATCCCTGTTGGTCAGACTCATGCAGCTACATTTCGTGTCAGACTTGGATGGAGGTGAAGCCAAGAGGTATTTAGCTGACGGGCTGCATAGGTTCTTCACAGTTGTCTTGAAATGTTAGTGTGTTGCATCTTGGGAATTACTCGCAGCCAAGGAGAGCTTCCAGGTTGTGTATTACCCATGCCACTGAGGTTTCTTCCATGTCTATCCACCTGCCTTCACTGACAACCCAGCCATGGGTACTTCTAATTAACTGAACACTACATTTGTATTTTCACAGTTTTGCCAAAAACAAAGGCAAGGTGTCAAGGAATGCTCAGATGAAAACCAATGCATGTCTCTTGTGATCTGTGAAAATGACTGGAAAGACAGTTCGAGACCTTTGGCAAAAAAAAAAAAAAAAAAAAAAAAAAAACACTGTTATCCTCAGCCATGAGAAGTTCCAGGGTTGGCAAAGGTGTTTCAATGCCAGGGTTATAACCAGCAAGGAGAGGTTCAGCATTGGCAAAGGTGTTTCAATCTGAGGGTTCACTCCTGCCTTCTTCTACCAAATGTTCATCCACACCAAGGCACGTGGCTCCAACTCTCAGAAGATTGGAAAGAACACACTGATGAACAGTACTTACAGGCAGCCACAGCACACGATGTAACCCTGGCTCCCAGAAGCAGAGGTAAGAGGTCATGAGTTTGAGGCAAGCCTGGGTCACAGAATGAAACCCTGCATCAAGAAGAGAAAGAAGAGCCGGGCAGTGGTGGCACACGCCTTTAATCCCAGCACTTGGGAGGCAGAGGCAGGCGGATTTCTGAGTTCGAGGCCAGCCTGGTCTACAGAGTGAGTTCCAGGACAGCCAGGGCTACACAGAGAAACCCTGTCTCAGAAAACAAAAAACAAAAAACAAAACAAAACAAACCAAAAAAAGGACTATGATACAACACTCTAGAAAAAGATACAATTGAATATTCTTTTTAAAAGTTAACGGAATGACTGGGCGTGGTGGTGCACGCCTTTAATCCCAGCACGTGGGAGGCAGAGGCAGGCAGATTTCTGGGTTCAAGGCCAGCCTGGTCTACAGAGTGAGTTCCAGGACAGCTAGGGCTAAACATAGAAACCCTGGCTGGGAAAGAGAGGGGGCAGAGGGAGAATAGGAGAATGGAGGCGTGAGGAGGAGAAATGAAGAGAGTACTTACGTCATGAAGTGGGTAGGCTGCCTCGTAGATATTGTTTGCAATTAGCGAGTTAATACCTGCAAAATAAAGCATAGTAACACTGAAGCGGAGTCCTCTCAGACCACAGTTTTGATAAACATTAAACCCTCATGTGTCTCCCAGTGGTGAAGCATTGCATTCTCTGCTCTGGCCCTCCTCTCTACCTCAAGCTTTAGTTCTTAGTGGAAGGGAAATAGTGTTCCTTTCTAAAACACCAGCGATGTTTTTATGTTCGGTATGCTGTGAGAACCTTCACATTGCACCTATGCTTGCCTTTTGAGTCTAGCCAGTAAACCCTCTGCACTGCATGGCCGCACGCATTGCTTGGGATCCTCTATGTTCCATGCCAGCATAGATGGGTCCTGACGGATGACTTGGGCCATGATGAGTTAATGTAGGTGTCAATGTCCTGACTTCCCTTCCTGTCTCTTCACAGGACTACTTTAATCTGGTGATTGGCCTGCCTTCCTAGACAGCAACAGCCCCGGGGTCCGAGAGTCCAGCATAGCACTTCTCAAAATAAGGTCTGGGGAATCTTGGGAGACCTCTGACTCTTCCATAGCTCCCAAACTGTGGAATGCTCATGGGTGGTGAGGCTGAGAGCATCTTGCAGTGCCACTGGCAATATTTGCCCTTTCCTCTTACTCCCATGGGAACATGAAGGGGTTTTGTGGAATAGCTTGACATCATCCCCTTGGCTGATGGAATATATGCTTATAACTTGTTTTGCTCTGTATTTTTCTCAGTTTTCACTCTAGTCCAATAAAACCTGCTCAATAAAAATCACCTAAATAAAATCTCCTTAGTCTCCCAATAACATTTTTATTATTTCTTTTATTTTTGAGATTATAATATAATTAGATCATTTCCCCTTTCTTCTCTACAAACCTTTCAATATGCCCCTTCTTGGTCTTTCAAATTTATGGCCTTTTTATTAATTGCTGTTACAGGCATAAGTGTACATGTATACGCATATATATTCCTAAATACGGCCTGCATGGTCTGTGTGATGTTACTTATATATATATGTTTTCAGGGCTGACCATTTGATCTTGGATAACTAATCGGTGTGCTCCTCTCTGGTGACGACTCTGTCTCATGGCCCTGCATTCCTTAGTTGCCTGGAGTTCCTGGTGCAGGGCTGTGGCCTCACGGACTTTCCCTATTCACTTTGCTATGTCTAGTGATGTCATCTTTGTTCTGCTCATGCTTAAGTAGGCATGTTGGCGAAACTCTATAGGTGTCCATTCTGGGACTATAGGAGACACAGTGTTATAATAAACTCTGACAATTTCACAGGGCAAACATGCTCTGAGATTCTTTTTTAAAATTAGAAATTAAAAGCCTCACAGGGATATTCGCTGTTTAGTCCTAGAAGTCCTTCATGCCACTTGTCCAGAGCAAAGTCTAGTGAGGACACACCGAGTGGACAGACACTGTTGACTCTAACTCCAACCCTGACAGCAGAGAGCTCCTACTCACAGAACCACACACACAGAACCCCAGTACTTCTTGTTTCTTTCTTGGTTTTATTAAGAGGCTATAAAGCAGGCTGTATGTTCTCCATCAGGTTGGGCTATCCTAGGTCATCAAAAATCTGTACGTTCTGTGTCAGGATGAGCTCTCCTGAGTCACCAGCTTCCTGGTAGGAGAAATTGTATCTCACCAACTTAGAGTACTAGGATTCTGCATACCAGGATCCACATTCAATCACAGAGAAGTTCCTGGTACCCAGTAGTTTCCCATGGCCATTCATACACTTTCATCCCTGAACTGTTCTTTGCAGAGAGAAAAGTCATGAAGTTCAGAGGAAAGCAGCATAATGCCCTGATGCCCAGTAGGCTGTATTGTCAGTGGCTCTGCATCCACAATGAGGCTGGCACACAGGCCTAGGCATCAACTCATTAAAACGCACCACTTTCCTTTTTTTCTTTCTTTTTTTCTTTTTAGGTATTTTCTTTATTTACATTTCAAATGATATCCCCTTTCACAGTTTCTCTTCCAAAAAAAAAAAAAAAAATCCCTATTCCCTCCCTGTTCCCCCTGCTCACCAACCCACCCTCTCCCACTTCCTGGCCCTGGCATTCCCCTTCACTGGGTCATAGAGCCTTCACAGGACCAAGGGCCTCTCCTCCCACTGATAACCGACTAGGCCATCCTCTGCTACATATGCTGCTGGAGCCATGAGTCCCACCATGTGTACTCTTTGGTTGGTGGTTTAGTCCCTGGGAGTTCTAAGAGTACTAGTTAGTTCATATTGTTGTTCGTCCTAAGGGGCTGTAAACCCTTCAGCTCCTTGGGTCCTTTCTCTAGCTCCTTCATTGAGGACCCTGTGCTTGAACCCACCACTTTCTACCTCATATGCCCAGCCACACCCACACATTAAGACACTGAAGAGGATCTCAAACAGTCCTCTCTTCCTTAACAGTCCCCAGTTCTCAAACTTTGCCAAGGTTCACCACAGTTCTAGCATGCCACATACCCCATGCCCACCAGTTTAGATGCTCAGCAGACATGGCCACCTCCAGGGATGTAGAAGCTGTGTGTGCACGGATATGCCTTCAAGAGCTAGCAGCCCTCTTCCAGTGTTAAGTTTCTTCTTGGAGATTAACGTAAAACATGAGAAATAACTTTGGAGGGTGGGGAGGATCCAAGAGGAGACGTGCAGGTGGGGGAGGGGTGCCAGGGGTGGGCAAGCTACAGATTTAACTCAGAAGACTACAGTTTCAGTCAGAGCATCATTAATAAGTTCAAGAGCCCTAACCACAGCCATCCGGAGCCACCCCACAGTAATCAAAGGGAGAAGAGCCCAGTTGGGGCAGCAGGGGTGAGGGGGTATTTTTGAGCTAAGAAAGTACTGTCGACATGGCTAGAAGCTGAGGCATCACAGGCTGGTAGCCCCCCCCCCCCCCCCCCCCGCATGACCACATCCCAAGAATTACCTCACTCACACCCCACTGTTGCCATGGCAGCTCTAAGACCACCAAAGACAGTCCCAACACTTCATGGGGAAACAAAACCAACAAACAGGTGTTTCACCTCTCTTGGCTGAAACATCAGACTGACCACCTGAGCTCAACTGGAATGTCCTGGAAAGATCTCCGTTCACTGGGCTATAAGTTGTACGCCTACTTCCATCTCAAACCTACACACAGCTTCACCTACAACAGGCAGCTCATCCGCTCCAGGACACAGGCTGCCTATTGTCCTGTGTCCTCCAAGGCCTGCAAGGAACATGAGTCAGAGGAGATTGTTTCTGTTGTGTCTCTCAACACACTGGGTTCACTGTCCTGACACCCAAAGGCGTGACATTTGAGAAGCCATCAGCCCTTGGCTGTACTTGCTCAGTATCTCTTCTAGTTGATCAAGTGCCCCTACTCCCCCCCCCACCAACACACACATACACACACACACACACACACACACACACACACACATCCTCCTCACTTCCTTGTTTGGCAAGCTACCCTGATGAGGAAACTTGAGACTCTGGTTGATTAGTCTGCCTTCTAAGGCAGGAAGTCCAGGCAAACGGTCTTTTGCCTTGAAGCAAAGACTCCGGGTTATGAAATCTGAGTTATTCCAACTCAGATACCCAAGGCTCCCAAATGATGCCATTGAAGGTTTCTCTGTCACCTATAGCTGTGTACCTCCCACAGGATACCTAGGTGGTAGCACATGACGATCCCAATCAGTGCCACTGCTGGGGAGGGGAGGGAGAGGGACTGAAGAGCAACTGTATAGCCACAGCTAGCTACCCTACCAAACGGGGCCTGCACGGGCCTCTTGTTTTACCCCCAGACTTCAGAAACCAAGACTCTACCCCAAACAAGCATGGAAATCAGTTTGAAAAGAAAAGAAAATAATCAAACGTTTTCAAAAAGAAAAGGAATCCCTGCTTTGAAATTTTTGGATTTTTTTTTTCCCTTCCTTTTCAACAAAAAAAGAACTGGTCTAATTGGTTCCATCGTGTGCCATTCATGTGGCCACAGTGGCAAGGCTTTCTTACTCAGGACCACATAGATACTCTTCCCCGCACTGTATTAGGCACAGTGGGGGTAGGGGAGCGAAGGATGGAGGGAGGGAGAGGCGGGGGAGAAAGAGAGGAAGGAGAGGAGAGGAGAGGAGAGAGAGAGAGAGAGAGAGAGAGAGAGAGAGAGAGAGAGAGAGAG
>JADRCD010217402.1:0-22341 GCA_019843815.1 Montemys delectorum
GAGAACCTCTTTCTGCAGCTAGTGTGGACTCCCCAGATTCTCCTTGGGCTCCACATGAGACTCATTCCCAGAGCTTCCTTTGCTTCCCTTCTTACTGGTGCCTGGCAGAGCAAGAATCTACAAGTGCAGCATTTATTCTCTGCCCTATGGCACTGGCAGCAGCTCCCTGCTCCAGCCATGAAAAAGGCCACCCCGATGCTCGGCGCCCAGCAAAGGGTCCTGTCTGTCTGCCTTGGCTTCAGGAAGTCCTGTCAAGTGAGGAAAAATATGCCCACTCTTGTTCCTGGGCCTGTTGCCCCCCTTTTGGGCCTGCCTCCCACTCCTCCAGGGCGCCCTCTCCCAATTTTTCCTGCCCTCTAGGACTTCATACACCGTGTTCTTGGGCACAGCTCACATGTTGTCTTGTACCAGCGGTGGTTATCGTTTGCTTCTTTTTGTTCTTTTAATTTTTATCTTGACACCTGTAACTTGCTGGCCACGACCTCACCCAGATCCCTGTCTCTGCCTCCCACTAAGCCAACTTTATCCGGCCCCTTATATGCTAACCTTAGGGCCCTGGTTCGTTCAGGGACATTGCTTTGTATGCAGGTATTTAATAATTATTCGTTGGCCAAACGAGGTTGGACTTTGTCGTTTCCATTAGCTTTGGGAACATTCTGGTGTAAATCTTTATACTGTCCTCATGGAGCTGAAGGGCATGGCAATTGGGAGAAAGATTTCAGAGATGGGTAAGCTGGGCTGTGTACACAAATGAGATTTTTTTTTTTTTAATTGCAGAGTATCCTGGGTGGCGGGTTCTTTTTCTTCCTCTCCTTCAGCTGCCTTCTTTTGGTGCTTGCTAGGAATTTATTCCCTTATTTTAAAAGCTTTGCAAGCCTTTATCTAACAGGCTGTGTCTTTAAAATTACACCCCTAGTTTTCTTCTGGGGCTGAAAATACACCCCTGGTTCACTAGCTGAGCACATTCCTTTCTCCTCTGGGCCCGGAGACCCCGTGGAGAAACCACTTTCCTTGCCAGACTCACATGTGCTGAGGCAGCCTTTTGTCCCCATGCCACACGGCGGGTTCTTCTCCTCTGCCACGCCTCACACGAAGAACCAAGTCTTCCGTGCTTCAAGTAGAGCTCTTGTATATGAATGACGATAAAAACAGTGGCTGTTTTGGCCACGTGGAAGTGGAAATGCCACAGAAAGCACTAAATATCACATCAGCCTGTGACAGGCATTCAGAGATATTGGCAGAAGCGCTTGCCTTGAGCTAGGTTTGACAGTCTTTACCTAGTGATTTTTCTAGATTGCAAGGCATCTTTTTTCTTTGACAACCCTTCTTATATCTTTTAAAGCCATCCCTTGAATGTCTTTTTTTTTTCCCCATTCAAACAGTAAATTGGTTCATATAATCTAAACTCACTAATAGAATGCCCTTTGACTCTGTGGCCTTTTCAAGCTTTCTGTCTCCGAATCATCAGAACATAGTGATTTGTGAAGCAAAATGTGTATAATTTCATTCCAGTTCTCAAAAAGAAACGCCGAGAGAACTTAAGGTTTAATCTGAAAAAAAAAAAAAAAATGTGACTTGTACTTCTAGCCATGTTACCTTTCTTTTGTTCTACGATGACAAAGAATGAACAAATTCTACTTGGGTGACAGTGGGAACAGGCTCCCTGAATCCAGTGTTGAAGTGTACAGGACCTGGATCTATAGGATCTTTGTGAGCAGCCAAGCACAGCTTGGCTGTCCTGCTGGGGACCTGTGTCTTGCTGCTCTTGGATGTGAGTGGCCCATCTTCCCAAGGACTGCTGTTGTGTTTCATAGTCCTTGGCCATTCCCTTGACAGCAAACACTTACTGAGAATTCACGAGTTTGTCTGTTCTTCTCAACATTGTTTTTTCCTCCTGCCAGTAGTAAAGAGTATCGCTTCTTTAAAGAGCCATACCTGTGCTCCCCTCTTCGTCTACAAAGCAGGAAAGCGGGGAGAAGCAGAGCTGTGGTGTTTTCTAGGGCTTGATGGCAGTGATGTATTGAAAGACTTTGTACGCTCACTCTGGCCACACTGAATCAAGCTTCAAGTACCTGGCACACCACTTCACCCATAGGTGGTGCTCAATAAATGTTTGTTGAACGACTATTTGGGAAAGAACTGCCCCTACGGTGTTGTTTCTGCAACTCCAACCGGCCTCATGCTTCATGACTCTCAGAAAACACTGATGGGCAGGCTTTCCTGTGGGGGCCAGTTTTCAGATTTAACTTTGATTTAGCTCAGCTTTCTGTCTCTTTCGTGTGGTGACCTTCTACTGTGCATCTCAATTATCCACAGGTCTTCTTTGATGTGAGGATCGGAGACAAAGACGTGGGTAGAATTGTGATTGGCCTCTTTGGAAACGTTGTACCCAAGACAGTGGAAAACTTCGTGGCCCTGGCAACAGGAGAGGTCTGCCCCAGCCTTATATTGCCTTTAACTGAGAACAAGTATGGATCCTCTTTAAGACAAGATACAGAGATGTCCTGTGGAGAAATAAGAATTAATATATCAGATGATTGTGTGACATCTTAGACTTTTGCTTTCTTATAATTGTTTAAGCACTCAGGTCTAGAGAGAAAAACATCAAGTGAAAATAGAGTCTGCTCATTTTCTGCTTATTCCAATGAATACTTGATTTCTATACTTCAATTATTTTGGCCAGTTCACGATAGGCTTTTTTTCAGTACATAATGCTAGGACCTAGTCAAGTTCTGTAGCTGTTTTGTTCCATTTTTCTCATTCTCAGATAAACACTGTTCATCTATTAATGTGGGTTGTTTCCTCCTGGGCATTCACCTGAACCCGTCTCTTTAGAAAGGCTACGGGTACAAGGGAAGCATCTTCCACCGCGTCATCAAGGACTTCATGATTCAAGGAGGGGACTTCACGGCTAGAGACGGCACTGGAGGTGATGTGGTCTTTGCCTTTCTCCCTTCCCATTTGGCCAAGCTGATGCGGAAGCCTTAGAGCTGAGGCCGTGTGCACTTTGAAGACTGAGTTACGGTTCTTGCAAAAAAAACCCAAAAAACAAAAAACAAAGGGCTAGGGATGTAGCTCAGTTGTAGAGCACTTGCCCAGCATGCACAAGGCTTTGGGTTCCATCTCTAGTATCATACAACAAGAAAAAAAGGCTTACAAAATTGGGGGCGAGAAGGGGTGGAGGGAATGGGGGGGGCAGCACTGGAGAGATGGCTCAGTGGTTAAGAGCACTGACTGCTCTTCCAGAGGTCCTGAGTTCAAGTCCCAGCAACCACATGGTGGCTTACAACCATCTGTCATGGGATCCGACGCCCCCCTTCTGGTGTGTCAGAAGACAGCGACAGTGTACTCATACATACATATAATAAATAAATCAATCTGTTTTTAAAAGTGGTGCCGGATATGAAGTGCAGGGTGGAGAAGAGAAATGCACTCAGGTTTCTTGGGGATGAGATTTGCAGAGAACCGTGCATAGAAGCAATGCTAGCTGCTGCTGCAACTCCTGACCTCAGGGAACCGCAGCTGGGTGTGGCACCCGCGCCCGCCCTCTGGCACCTGCTTTCTTACCAGAGTCCAGCAGGAACAGTGGCAGCTTTACTTTGCCCTCCCTCCTTCTATTTTTTTATCCTCTTCCCTGTTCAGTGGGCGTATGTGTCGGGGTGGGTTGGGGGAATCTTAGGTTAAATTTTTCTGAGCTTGGAAGAGAGGACATTTTGGACCATCTAGCTTAGATCTCTCTGAGTAGAGCCATCCTTCAGGCTATCTCCCATGTCCTAGACTAATAGCTTTAAACTTCTTGAATTTGGTTCCCACTTCTGGTATTTCTAGCTGAACCAGGGTTTTGCGGTTGGCAATCACTGGGCAGATAGAGGTGGGCAGGACACGCCCTCGGGGGTGCTGGAACATGGGACGGGTGTTTCTCACAGGCCACACTGCTGCTGTGGAGAAAGCGCTCCCACTGTGGCTGCTAATTTGCTAGAACTCCCAGGATACACGTGTTCCTAGTTTTGATCATCCTGTGTCCTACGGGCTCTGGAGTCACACCTGTCACTTACAGACCAGCTGTTATTCTTGGCACTGAGGCAAGAAAGAGCCGTGGGCTTAGTCAGAGGGCCAGATGTTGCAATTCTGCTCTGCTAGAGTTTTATAACACTCCTGCCAAAAACCAGGAGTGAGAAGGCTTGTTCTGTGGGACGCATGTGGGGTTAAACCAGTCTATGTGCTCAGTGCTTGGTTATCTGTGGGTGCTGAGATGCGAGTGACCTAGGACCAAATTCGCCTGAGCCTATGGCAGAGGCAGAGCCACCAGGATAGCTCAGACACCTTTCTACCTTGCTTTCAGAGGCCTTCCCTTCAAAATGAAATCGCTGACCCATTTGGTCAAATTCTGGTTTGCGGCCATGGGGACTTTCATCCTGTGCCATGTTAAGGTCTCCTCTGGTTTGGTTCAGACTCTGGGGGTCTCTTTCCTTCAGGAGTCAGTTTTGTCATAAGCATTCACTTCTTGCCTTTGCCCATCCTCAATCCTGTCACCCGAGGACTTCTAATTACATGAAAGACTTAGGTTTCTCTAAAGAGTTCGCTTTTACATCTGCTGTCATCCTTCCTTTTGCCTCACCCAGGTATGAGCATTTATGGTGAGACGTTTCCTGACGAGAACTTCAAACTGAAGCACTATGGCATTGGCTGGGTCAGCATGGCCAATGCTGGACCAGACACCAACGGGTCCCAATTCTTCATCACCTTGACCAAGCCCACCTGGTTGGATGGCAAACACGTTGTATTTGGAAAAGTTCTAGATGGGATGGTAATTTGAAATATCTTTTTTTTCTCTCTTACAAAGCTTTATATTTATGATAAATAAATGTGATTCACTGAATCTTCAGATGGGTTCTTAGATACCTATTATATGATGGGTAGAGTTTTTGAAGGTGAGCAAGCTATTTATGGTATAGTATTTTAATTGCTAAAGGCATTAAAGGAGTTATGGAAGAAGTTAGGTACTTCAGTTAATTTAAGAATCATAACCAAATAAACCAAGGAGTTAATATGCATTCAATGAAATATTATTTGGTTTTAAAACATAAGAACATTTAAATGTATACTATAACATGTATATATGTATATATATGATCTGTCTATCTAACATCTATTATATATCATCTATTTACAAACATTTTGAAACCTTATCCAATCACAAAAAGACAAATAGTGTATGAGTTTAATTATATGAGGTAGTTAGAGTAGTCAGTTCATAGAGATAGAAATAAGATTGACAGTTGTCAGGGATAAAGGAGGTATTTAATGAATACAGAGTTTAGTTTTGCAAGTTGACAACACTTCTGGTTGCATGCATGTAAACATTACTAAGCTGTATACTCATTTTGTGACTTTTCTTGGGAAGACATGGACAAACATCTATCTATTCACCCTAGATAGAACACTGATAACAGACCAGTGGAGTCACTCTACTGAAATACAACTTGACAAAATACTGTGTTACTGGGGTTTCTTCTAGGAGTCTAGGTGAGGCTTTACTTACAGTAGCATGGATGATTCAAAGGCAACTACATTACTAAAGCTACAGCCTTGGAGCTTTCTGCATGGCCTGCCAGCAGTTCAACTGTCCTAAGAGCTTCCTCTGCCTATAACAGTCGTTATTCCTTGTATAACTTGGGGGAGGTGACTTGTGAATCTTGTAAATTTCAGGGACTTTCTGAGATTTGTGAATTTTTTACCCCTGAGTCTTAAGAAGGTCTCCTCTAAAATAGAAATGTTTCAATGTGGAGGATATTGCTACACAATAGTCCTTAAAAATAGGTTGATAACAAATTTTTTGTTGTTTTTCTTACCACAATTAAAATATTAGCCTGCAGGTAGTTCACAACTTCAAATCCTAACACACTCAGGAGGCAGAGGCAAGCAAATTTCTGGATTTGAGGCCAATCTGGTCTTCATAGTGAGTTCCAGGCTAGACAGAAATACATAGTGATATCTTGTTTCTGAAATAAAATAAAATAAAATAAAATAAAATAAAACATTATAGCCAAGTGTGGTGGCACATGACTGTAACCCCAATACTGAAGATGCAGAGACAGGAGCATTGTGATTTCAAGACTAGCTGTGCTATACAGAAAGTTCTAAATCAGCCTAAGCTAAAACCAAGATTTGTCTCAATAATAAATAACAATCAAGCTGGGCAGTGTTGGCGCACGCCTTTAATCCCAGCACTTGGGAGGCAGAGGCAGGCAGATTTCTGAGTTCAAGGCTAGCCTGGTCTACAGAATGAGTTCCAGGGCAGCCAGGGCTACACAGAGAAACCCTGTCTCGAAAAAACCAAAAAAAAAAAAAACCAATCAAACAAAAAACTCTGAACTCATGTGACACAGTCCACATAGTAAGTTACATATAAAAACACGTGTTATAATAATCAGAAACAATTAAGAGGATCCAGATCTACACTGCTAGTTATTCACTGAAAAATAACAAAGGTATCCAAATTTATAACCCAATTCTGAAAATCCTCAGTCTTCTCACCTCTCAGGATTTCTTTGGTAGCTGCCTAGAACTGCTCTCTCAGCCTCTGCCAAGTGTCTAGCTATCCTGCTTAACTTCTCTGTTGCTGTGATAAAACACTGACCAAAAGCAACTGGGAGAGGAAAAGATCTGTCTGCTGAGACGCTTATAACCAAAATTGGGGGAAAAAAAGAGTTTATTGCCGTATACTTCCACATTCCGGTTTTTCACTGAAGGAAGCCAGGTCAGGAACTCAAACAGGGCAGGGACCTGGAGGCAAGAGGTGATGCAGAGGCCATGGATGGGTGCTGGTTACTGGCTTGCTTCACATGGCTTGCTCAGTCTGATTTTTTTTTTTTAATAGAATTCAAGACCACCAGCCTAGGGATGGCACCATTCACAATGGGCTGGGTCCTCCCCCATCAATCACTAATTAAGAAAAGCCCTACAGGCTATCTATCCTGTAGCCCATTCTTATGGAAGCCTTTTCTCAGCTTAAGCTCTCCAGTGACTCTAGCCTGTGTCAAGTTGACATAAAACTAGCGAGCATAGGATTTATCTGAGTTCTAGGTTATAATCCGTCATCCAGGTATGTCAAGGCAGGAACTCAAGGCAGGAACCTGGAGACAAGAGCTGAAGTAGATGCCACGGAGGAATGTTGCTTACTGTCTTGCTCTACATGGCTTGCTCAGCCTGCTTTCTCATAGCATCCAGGATCACCTGCTCAAGGGTGGCCCAGTAGTGGGCAGGGCCCTTCCATATCAATCAACAGTGAAGAAAACGTCTCACAGACATGGCCAGAGATGGAGGTGGTTCCTCAGTTGAGGTTTCCTTTCCCCAAGTGACTAGTTTGTGTCAGGTTGATACACCCAGAACAAACACTCCAGCCCTGGCTTCCCCTCACCCTTTGCTGTTTCCCTGGGATTCATTTGCATGCGAGTTGCTTTCTGTCATCTGAGTTTACACAGCATCTCACTAATTCCTGTTCTCTCACATGTTTCTACTGCTGTCCTGATTCCACCCAACTGAAGGCCAGAAGCTGAGCCACACTCAGGACAACTCATCAGAAATGGCTGTCTTGGTCACAGTGTCCTCTGTCCTCCGGTGTGAACCTTAGGCGCATGGTCCCGAGAAGCTATCCAGAGCTCCTGCTGCTTAGGATTGAATTACACCCATGGCAGGCGCAGCTGCTAGACAGTTGGTTTAGGTCATCTGTAAAGAAATGAGGCCAGGGCCTGGGCTACTTTTACAAATGCTATCTGGCCTGCCCTGGCATATCTAGACTAGGGTAGGGGTGGAGCTAAAACTGATCCCAATCCCAGGCTAGTAATCACAATGAGTTGTAGCAGTTAAATAGAAATGGTTTTTGTTAGAGCTATGTATATACAAAACTAGTTAAGTCTTTTTCAAATATAAAAAGGATATTAGTAAAGAAATGGGGAAATGTATATGATTTGAGTTTCTGAGAAATAAGAAACTTTATCCTGAGTGGATTGATATTGATTGTATATGCACATATATGCACACATATGTGCATATATATGCAAACATATATATGTATATATCTCACATATGTAATACTATATGTTATATATAGTATATTGTGTGTGTATACATTTATATATGTGTATGTGTGTGTGTGTTTGGGTTGTATTATATATATTATAGCACATGTACATAAAATCCCAGGATAATTTCCTAGGCGCTCCATTCATGGTTGCATTGTTTTGAAGACTGATAGTAGCAGATAGAAGAGTGCTGGAGTTATTTGCAAAGTGCGCATGGCTTTTATAATGATAAAACGTATATCTCAGGGCCAGGGCTGTATCCCATTGGTAAAGTGCTTACTGGGCATACAAGAAGTATGGAGTTTGATCCGCCATGCTACTTAAACCAGTATGGTGGTGCACACAGCCATCCCAGCATTTGGGAGGTGGAAGCAAGACTATCAAAAGATCAAGGGCCTCTTTAGTGATGTAGTGAGTTCTAGGTCAGCCTGATACGCAAGGCCCTGTCTCAAAAGAGCAACCACAAACATCTCCCAGTTGTACTTCTAGAACTGGACTGGTTATTGCTGTGAATTGTCATAGCTGCTGACCCCAGATGAGCCATAGCTCTGTTTCTCTCCTTCCAGACTGTGGTACATTCCATAGAACTTCAAGCAACGGACAACCATGACCGCCCACTTACCGACTGCACCATCGTCAACAGTGGCAAGATAGATGTGAAAACACCCTTTGTGGTTGAAGTCCCTGACTGGTGACAGAAATGGCGGAGGACAGGGAACACACCGGCTGGTCCATGTGCGCATCTGTGATCCATCAGCTGTCTTTTAGTTACTTAAAGTTGTAGTTAAAAATTTCTCTCTTCTAATTTTCCAGTCTAGATGGCGATGAAGATTTACAAATCAACCACACAGCCAGATGTCTCAACAAACACCTGTCATCCTGGTAGTTGGGAGGTGCAGGCAGGAGGATCAGGGGTTCAAGGCCAACCTTGGCTACATAAGTGAGTTTGAGGCTAACTTTGTCTGTGTTCAAAACAAAAACAAAAACAAAAACAAAAACAAAAAAACATATCAACACCAATAAAACTCAATTGAAGTCCTGCTCAGGTACTTTAAGTTGCACATGTCCTCCTTTTCTAGTGGTGCTATTTTCAAATCAGGAAACATTTGCATTGGCTATTTATTTTTACAAACGCGGCTTAGTTTCACACTGTTCCTTGTGATCTCCATTTGGGTGACCTGAGGGTTTGTTTGAGGAAGGTGACTGTCATGAGGGTTAGCATTTTCTGTTCAAATAATTCTTGTTCAGGTAAAGGGAAATTTAAGTAGTATCATATGCTATATGTATAGCATCAGCGTTTGGGACTTTGATGTTCTTTATATTAATAAATACATTTTAAATGGATTGACTTTTTTGCAGGACTTTTTTTTTTTTAATTCTGATGTGATGGATGTTTTCTCTGCGTGTACGTCTGTGCATCATGTGTATGCCGTGCCAATGAAGTCGTCAAGAGTCATCAGATATCCTACCCCTACCCCACCTGGTACTGGATTTACAGACAGTTGTGAGCTAGAAATTGAACCTGGGTCCTTTGGAAGAGCACCAGAGATGGGAAGGCACAGAATCTATAACCAAACATATAAGCCGATCATTCACCAAATTTTACTCAACATGTAGACCAGTTCTCAAGCTTCCTAATGCTGTGACCCTTTAATACAGTTCCCCAGACATAAAATTATTTTCATTGTTACATCATAACTATAATTTTGCTACTATTATGAATCGTAATATACATATCGGAAATCCAGGATATCTGATATGAGATGACTCCCCCTCCCCCCGAGGGGTTGTGACCCACAGACTGAGAACCACTGATTTAGACTGTCGTCATCTTGAGTCCAGATGCTATGGGATCTTAGTTGGTAGTGTGAGTCCAGATTCAGACTATATTTAAATGAAATGGGACAATGCAGTCTTCTTGGGGCTGTGTGATATCTTCGGCTACACAGCAGAGGCCAAGCTCTGGTTAGATAGGGAGAGACTCATGCCAGGCAGTAAAGAGTCAAAAGAAGTCTGTCTCTCATCATTTCATCAAGAAAACTACCTCAGCAAAACATGGGAAGAGAGATGGCTCCGCAGTTGAGAACACTTGTTCTTACAGAGAACCCAGGCTGACTCCCAGTATTCACATTCACAACTGTCTATATCTCCAGTTCCAGAGGCTCCAACATCCACCTCTAGTCTCCATAGGCTCTGGGCATGCATATGATACACATACATACATGCAGGCAACACACACATAAATAAATCTAAAAAAGAAAAAAGGGGGTGATTAAAAAAAGGTTTGAAGAATAAGTAGGTACCATCTTAGGGTTTTACTGCTGTGAACAGACACCTTGACCAAAGCAACTTTTATAAGGACAACATTTAATTGGGGCTGGCTTACAAGTCCAGAGGTTCAGTCCATTATCATCAAGGAGGGAGCATGGCAGCATCCAGGCAGGCATGATGCAGGAGGAGCTGAGAGTTCTACATCTTCATCTGAAGGCTGTGAGCAGAATACTAGCTTCCAGGCAGCTAGGATGAGGGTATTAAAGCCTACACCCACAGTGACATACTTCCTCGCACAGGGCCACACCTTCTAATTGTACCACTTCCTGGGCGGAGCATATACAGACCATCACAGGCATCCTGGCTTCTGGTGGTGGTATTGAAGACTATGATATGCTTGGGGAGTGATTTGCTTTTTTTTTTTTTTTTTTTTTAAACAACCAATATTTATTGTGGAGCTTTGCTATGGCAGGCTGTGTCAGATCTTAGTTTGACTTTTGGGATGTGACAACAGACAAAGAAATGGGTCTCGTGCAGTTGACATTCTAGTGGAGAAAAGGGAAGGTCAGCAAGCCTAAATCGAGATCAGGGAGATGAGGATGACATGAATGTTGCTAGGGATGAGTGGGGAACCTCCTTCTCGAGCAGCTTGCTATGAATCTCTAGAGGGATCAAGTTTACACAAAGATGTAAAGAAAGTGGGAGGTAACCAAGGCAGATAGACCCTGCATTAGGTTTACTTTTCTATTGCTGTGAGAAAACAACACAACCAAGGTGACTTATAGAAGGACAAGTGTGTTTGGGCTTCTGTTTGCAGAGAGATGAATCCATCAGCATCACATCAGGGAAGTGTGGCAGCAGGCAGACAAGCAACTGGAGCAGCAAGCTGAGAGCTCACATGTTAAATAACAAGCAGGAAGCTGAGAAAGCGATCTGGGGCTGTCACCTAGCTTTCAAACCTCAAAGCCTAACCCCAGTCCTCCAGCAAGGCCACACGCCAAAAGCACCATCATCTGGGGACCAAGTGTTCAAGTCTCTGAGCCTACGGGGGGGGGGGGCACTCTCTCAATCAAACCAACACAGAGCTCCTAGGTAGAAGAAAACAATGCAGAGCCAGAGAATGCAGGGTGGTTGGGAGGAGCATGAGTGGGGGCTGCAGTGATGGGGGATACCTGGAGAAGAGTAAGGGCAGAGGGGTTGAGAACCACGCCCCCCAGTAAAGGTGGGTCCAATAATCACCAGAGGCTGAAATGCAATGCCCGGTGGCTCAGTGCTTGTCCTGGATAGGTTAATGTCAAAATTGATGAAAGTTAGAATCATCAGAGAAGAGGAAGCCTCAATTGAGAAAATGCCCCCATAGGACTGGGCTATAGGCAGACCCATGAGACATTTTTTAAATTAGTGCTTGATGGGGGAGGGCCCAGTCCATTGTGGTCTGCACTGGGAGGTCCTGGGTTCTATTGGAAAGCAGGCTGAGTAAGCCATGAGGAGCAAGCCAGTTAGGCAGCACCCCTCCATAGCCTCTGCATCGGCTCCTGCCTCCGGGTTCCTGCCCTGTTTGAGTTCCTGTCCTGACTTCTTTTGATGGTGAACAGCAATGTGGTAGTGTAAGTCAACTAACTTGCTCCCCAACTTGCTTTTCAGTTGTAGTGTTTCATCGAAGCAACAGAAACCCTAACTAAGACCTGGCTCAATGGATGGCGTAGGTCCGGGAGTTGGATCTCAGTTATATTAAACAGTCTCAGCCATGGGGCATCAGCTGGAGACTAGGGAAAGAGCAGCTGCCTCTGTGTAATGGATGCAATGTAGTAAGACTGAGATGAAATTGTCAGGGAAAGAGGCAGCCCAAGAAGGAGAAAAGATGGATTCCTACATGCAATATCAATGCCAAAAGGAGGAATTGTTTGGGGTGAGGAGGAAGAGAAGGGGACAAAGAAAGGCAATAAAGGGGGAAATAAGAACAGCATAAATATATATGTAGGGCTGGGCGGTGGTGGCACACGCCTTTAATCCCAGCACTTGGGAGGCAGAGGCAGGCGGATTTCTGAGTTCGAGGCCAGCCTGGTCTACAGAGTGAGTTCCAGGACAGCCAGAGCTATACAGAGAAACCCTGTCTCGAAAAACCAAATATATATACATATTATATTATGTATAATATATAAGTATATATCACTATATATTATATATGTTGCAATATATTACACACACACATATATAGCATATGCAAGTTTCATACAATGAAACCCATTGCTGTGTATGCTAATCTTCAAAGGTAAATGACGAAGACATGTGCTCCTGAAGCTCTCCTGTAGCTTCTGTGTCCAGTTGTCTTTTTCAGTTCATCCCCCCTTCTCACCACCAAGCCAATACATCACTTTTTTGCTTAAGCCAGGACAAATTGATTTCCTTTGACATACAACCTGAACTCTTTGTCTAACAGAGCAATATTGAAAACATTTTTGTGCACAAAGGCCTAGGAATAACTAAAAGAAAATACTGGGAAGTAACTTTAATTCCACAAATGTTCACAAAGTACATATCATATAGCAAAATAGCATCATTCATTAAGACTGGTATTAGTGGTGGGCTTATAGTTTTTACTATTGAGATGGGGCATCATGCATCTAAGGCTAGTCTTGAACTAGCTATATAGCTGAAGATGACCTTGAACTTCTGATCCTCAAACCTCCACCTCCCAAATGCTGAGATCAGACATCTACATTGGGTTTACCTATTGCTAGGGATCAAACCCTGGGCTCAGTGAATGTTAGTCAAGCAATCTACCAACTAAGCTAGATGGCCAGCCCCTTATTGGTGGTTTAGAAGAGCAGAAATCTTGGTTATCAATGATGACTCTGTGGGTAAGGGCATCTGCTGCCAATCCTGGAGATCTGAGTTCGATCTGCTTGGATCCACACAGTAGAAGAAGAAAACTGACCTTCGCAAGTTATTGATATATCCTCTGACCTCCGAACATACGCTACAGCATGTGCCTCTGCTCTGCCCCCAACACAATACATAAACGCAATGAGAAGGAAAACTTCTGTATGTAGTATGACCCCCAATTATGTAAAGACAACTGCTTAAAGCAAGCAGAACAAGATGTCACTTTACACAGTGGGTGTGAACGGTGGGAGGGTTTCCACTCTCATTTCTTGTATACTTTCTACTTTGTTCATGCTTTCAATTATTCCCTAGGGTATATTTAATGTTAGTAATAACAAAACTCCTATATTTTAAATAAAGGCAACAAGAGGAAATTGGAAACAAATGCCCTTATGGAGGCAAGTGTGCCTGCAGCCTCTAGGATGCGAAAGCACATAAGGTGACCCTGTGCATAGGGATGTACACCTTGGCCTGCATCTGCCATCTAGGTTTTAATCAGTATGAATGGAAGCCACACCTCTCCAGTGACAAAGAGAAAAGTAGTTCATTTTAGAAGTAATGAATTATGAGAGCCCTGGCAGTAAATTACCACATCTTTGTACCAGATGACCAATGAGCTAATGTCACCCAGCCCTACCCAAACGAGCTTATTTCTTATGTGTGGAGGGCCAGGATTCATCCTCAAACACCAGCAGGCAGATCACTATGAAAGCAGGAACTGGTTTCTTGAACAAATTGCACTTGTGTGTATGCGTGCGTGTGTGCGTGCATGCGCGCGCGTGTGTGTGTGTGTGTGTGTGTGTGTGTGTGTGTACAGATTTTGGGAGCCGGTTTTTTCCTTCCACTAGTGTGTTCTGTGCACAGAACTCAGGTCATCAGCCACATTATTATTATTATTATTATTATTATTATTAGTAGTAGTAGTAGTAGTAGTAGTAGTAGTAAATACTTCATTAGTTTGCTGATCTTGATGATAAAAGGGCACATGTGTAGCTGCAGGGGGATAGACTCAGAGGGAAATTACACTGGACACTATCACCAAGCCCAAGTTATTACAATTTAGTCTAGAATCACTTTAACAATTTAAAACACTTTGGCATCTTAGCCACAATCTGCTTTACTCTCCACCAGTGCTAGTTGGTAATTTTCTGGATCATCAGCTGAGTGCTTGGTCAAATTTAGTCTTGGGTCATATTAGTTGGAATGACAGTTTTGGGGATTATCAATTACTTCATTTTTAGTGAATTTTTGGATTTTTGAATAAAAGTCAACCAACCTTATTTCTCAGTTCAGCCGTTTTGAGTTACCCAAAGGCAAAAACATGGCAGGGCTTTTTATAAGGGGCTTGGTTTTGTTTTTCAACATTCTTGTAATTCAGACAGGCAAAGCAATCTTTGATCTAGGAGGTTTAGAAATTCAAATACCCCTCAAGGCATTTATTTTTTGTGCTTTTCAACTTAAGGAAGAGTGAAAACAGTATTTTGTAATGGAAAAGTTTGGTGCCACTAAGTACAGAATAGCTTTTACTTAATTCTGTAGTTCAGTTCATGGAGATTTTGGCTAAGAGCAAGCTTTAGCTGTGATACAACATAGCCCCAAACTTGCTAGTGATACGCCAGCGTGGCAGAAAAACAGCTGTAACTAATCTGGAATCGGGGTGGCTAGGCAGAGGAGTAGCGGCAGGAAAATGTCTATGTGACAAATATTAGAAGACAAAGCAAAATGCATCTCAAAACCCAACAGCACCTTTAATCCCAGCACTTGGGAGGCAGAGACAGGCAGATTTCTGAGTTCAAGGCCAGCCTGGTCTACAGAGTGAGTTTCAGGACAGCCAAGACTATACAGAGAAACTCTGTCTTGAAACCCACCCCTTCCCCCCCCCCCCAAGAAAAAAATCAGCAGCAGCTTTCTCCTGGCACTGTATCAATCAGGATGCTTGGGAGACATGAAGGACCCAATACGTCCAACATAAAAATACCTTTTTAGTACCTACTTGGGGGAGGGGGAGAATTTTGTTTGACTCTCTGGTAGCTAGTTCTCATCTCACAGTGTGTAGATTTTGACTGTGGTGACAGGCACCCAAGTCACCAGCGCTCAGAGCTTATTGTCTGCAGCTCCATCCTCATGACGGTTTCTAGACAAGCGCGTGGCTACCGATGGGCCTTCTTTTTGCTTGGTGCAGAAGGCTTTGCTGAGGCTGGTCTCAGGGAGTACATCTGCAGTCGGCTGCTCCTTCCTGGCAAATGCCTGCTCTGAGAGTCAGAAGGCATGCTTCTTGGAGCCCACTCCTGGGATGTTCTTGTGAACGCCGATGGTGTGGTATTGGGTTACTTCCTTGATAGGAGAATGACTCTTTCTGTTTACACCACCCTGTTTTTAAGGGGAGTCATTCTGGCCAGCCCGAGTTAGGAAGGAAGAGCACAAGAGATTGTCTAGCACCTATCCCTGCAGATTCTGAGGAATCATTAAGTGTCCACATTCCCTAGCTTCTCGGGGAAGGAGGGGCCCTGTTCTTGGTGTACCCTGGACCTTTAAAATTACCGCCCCCCTAAGTAACTTATCCTATGGCCCATTCATTAGGCAGCCTTTGTCATTTGAAATCTCAAGCTCTTTTCTTCCACCTGGTCTTGAAGCGTGGATCCGTTTCTTATGACGTCAGGAACTGCCCTGTGACCGACACCCTTGAGAACAGAAATGAAGCTTGGTCAGCCACATCAGGGAAACCCAAGGTTTGGTTTAACGATTTAACCCTTAACTCCTCCACCCCTCCTGACCTCCCTCAGGACACACTGTGGCTCCCATGGAAGCTTTGCCTAGATGACGTAGTGTGAGTTTTAACCACTCACTTTTTCGGAGGTGCCTATCCCTTCCCTGGACTGGAAGCTTCTCTAGGGCAAGCAGATCTCATTCCAATCTGTGGTCCCAGGGAGTGTTTTACACCTATCTTCTACTCAATAGGTATAGTAAAATCATGAACCAAAGAACAAGCCTAAATATTTACCATGGGGTGTAAGACTTGCCACACATCAACAATCAACTTTTAACTGTTAGTTAAAATAACAGATGTAGCTTGGCAAGCGTTAAGCAAATGGTTAACAGGGACAGGGACACCTTGGTGGTGGGGGCTGTATCTGCAGCAAGCGGCCCATTACATGGCATGCTGTTTCCAGCCAACAGCAGGGTGGCATCCTTCACAACCTCTCAACATCATATTCCAGTCTCTTTTATTAAAAAGCAGCCAAAGCAATATTTTAAGAATATTTTCAGATAAAGATTATGGATGTCGTTCTGAATCGTGAATTGCTTGCTCATGCTTGTGAATTGTTCACAATTTTTTTTTTTAAATTCAGATTTTTTTTTTTTTTTTTTTTTTTTTGGCTGAGGAGATGACTCAGTGGGTAGGACAGTTTGCTCTGCAAGCACGAGGAGTTTAGTTTAGATTCCCCAGCACCTGTGATCAAGATGGGCATGGCTGCATGGGCCTATACCTTAGCCCGGAGCTGGGGTGGAGGCGGGAAGATTGCTGGTCAGCTAGCCTAGCTGAAAAGTGGCAAGCTGTAGGTTTCCTGAGTGTAGTGGACCGTTCTGACGCTACTTGTGTGCTAGTGCTATACTACTGGGCCCTCAAGAGCTGGTTGCCTCTGACAAGCATACTCAAGTGATGTCACCTGAACCTTCTCCCCAATTTAACTGGTCCACCAAAGGCGAGATCCTGTGATTGGATGATGGAAGGGAAAGGTGGGACTGGAGGCTTGAGAGGGGGTGGGGAGAGGAGGAAAATGGAGGAAGAGGAAGCTATCATGGACCAGAACCATGTGGCCAGGAGAAACAGCAAGCAACAAGGGGCCTTTGAGCTGGAGCCTAAGTTAGTATAGCCCTAGATATGTCCGATCTAGGTATATGGTTTATAATTAAAATATCTGGATTGTGTGCCTTTTATACAGGTTTATTAGGATTGACAAATCTAGCAACAAGTGAGAGATCCTGTCTGAAGTGGATTAGGTAGAAAAAGATAGAACAGGGTAGCTAAACACCCTCTCCTGGTCTCCCCATGCATGCATGAATGTATATATTCATGCACACATATGCAGACATTTCACACGCATGAGTACACACACACACACACACACACACACACACACACACTTCATGTTTTAAAAAAAAAAACTTTCATGACTAACAAACGCATGTTCTTAGAAACTTGGTCATACCTCCTGTGAAGAGCCCATGGTTGGCTTTCTGGTATAAAGTTACAGCCAGATTCCTAACCAGGATGTCCTGATGGCTTAGTCAGCGGGGGGTTGATCCTGATCCTCACCGGCCTCCACACTAACCAGCTGACTTCCAGAGAAGCCACGAAGCTCTCTTGTAACTGGGCTCAGGTCTCGGCAGCATCTGGTCTCTTCCCATGCTGTGCTGGGCCAGGCCCAACAAGAACGACTGGGTATCTTTCCTTGACTGTACCTGACAGGAGATTTCTGATTGCCCAAGTCTGGATTGTGTTCACATCAATTTCTCTGGGCACTACTCATACTTAGCCACTACAAAGTGCTTATTCACCAGACAAAAGTCACACTATTCTGGAAGGCCCACGGGGGCAATGATTCTACTCTGTTCAAATCCACATTCGGAAGAATAGCAAGCATTCAGAAAGACATCTTGTCCTTTTTGGAGGATGAGGCGAAATGGCTGGGATCAAAGCAGGAACACAAGTTCATGCAAAAGGTAATCATCGATAAGCAGGTGCTCTCTCATCTTCTACCATACTTAAAGTACCTTATCATCTGGGTGTGGTGGTGTCCAGTCATAACCATAGCTCTGAGGAAACTGTTCAGGAGGATGGGAAGTTCAAGGCCCGCCTGGGCTGCACAGTGAGTCTAAGCTAGGTGAAGAGAGCTAGAAGGACCCTGTCTCAGAAACGCCTCAGCTGACTGTGGAGGCAAATGCTTTTCTGTCCCAGCACTTAGGAGCACTTAGGAGGATACAAATCTTTGTGGATTTGAGGCCAGCCTGGTTGACATATCAAGTTCTAGGCCAGCAGGACTACATAATGAGCCTGTCTCAAAAGCAAAACAAAACTCACTACACAAATATTTCAATAAATCAAGTATTTTAACAGTTTGGTCCAATCCCAGTGACGTTCTGAGGGGTTGGGCCTTCTGCTGGAGGCCTTTAGCCATCCCAGTACTTGATTCTATGTCCATTCATGCTCCCTACAAGTGTGACTATTTCTCACTCTCAAGTTAAAATGAATTTAAATTTAAAACCTACTAAATATCATTTCATTTTAAGCAGAAATAGTTAGGAATGTCCAGAACTGGGATTCCTCAGCTTCACAGCGTCTCAGGATTCAGGGTCACTTCGGGTCCTGTCAGGTCTGAGCCGTTTTCCAGAGGGCGAGTTCCACGGGCCTGTCCATGTGAGTCGGGGTTCTGGGTTTCCTAAAAAATAAGTGGGTGCTGCTTGTACAAACTGCACTTCAGAAGCCACTGAGAGCACCATGATGTGGTGTGGAGGCACCACGGTGGGCTCTGCGATCTGTGGCGGGGATTTGCTGACATAGCTTAGTCTTCCCCATGTCCAAAAGAAACACCGGAAAGATTAGAGTTGGCACATGCAGGGAACTGGAAGGCCATGGCTGCCAGAAGCAGGTACCAGCACAAAATGAGTGCAAAAGAAAAGAGCTGGAGGAGGGCTATGCATCGGCAGTAAGATGTGGTAGCTCATCCTGGAGACACAGTCATTGTAGCCCTCCAGAGGCAGAGGTGGGAGGGCCACAGTTTCAAGGCCAGATTGCATTGCAATTGCATTGCAAGAGCCAGTCTGCTCTGTACAGAAGACACACACAATCCAGAGTTCTAACACTGCAAACACAAGGCTGATTGGAAAGTGGACTGGCCTGAGCACTGCAGGACAAGATTTCAAATCCTGGCTCCCTCTATAAACTGGTAGCCCAAGTCAAGCTGTTTCTTCGTCTAGCTTGACCTTCATCATGGGAAGGTTGCATCAGGATTGATTGCATGGGACAGTAACACATGACTGGGTAGAGATGTGGTAAGGCTTCAAAGGCACCGTCTCTAACCAGGACTTACGCAGAGGCTACCAGTCCAAAACACATGCTTACTTGTTACTTCTTTGAATCTCTGATTTTCAACTATAGCTATGTGTAGCAAGACACTGTCTAAAACAGAACGCAATGGAGTAAGTATAGAGACCATTAGTCCTACAACAGGCCCGGGAGAAGCTCTGGAGTGTCCAAGTGAAATGGACATCTTAGCTAAGAACAAGCCAGGCTGCTGGCAGACAAGGCAAGGGTGGTTCCCATCGGCAGGTCAGATTTACAAGCGTGCTTTCACATCCTTCTTAGTAAGTCAAGTCCATCCCAATAGCCTTATAGTTGCCATATTCTCCTCCGCGTCCCACAAAAACACATTTTGCTTTACTGTAAAAATTCTGGCTGTCATGATGTATCAGCATAGACAGAAAATAAATGTTGTGGACATCTCAGTTTGGAATTAGTGGCTGCTACTTCCCCGAGGTTCCCTGATTCACCCAAAATCGACAATTATCAGCAAAGATGAGGTTGACTCGCAGAGACTGAACTTTGTTCCCCAACGCAACACAGTGGAAGACACTCTTTAGTAAATGGTTGACAACTCATGAAGCAGGAATTATAGCTTCATTCTTTAGAGGGCTACTACAGCGTCTTAATAGACTGGAGGAACTCAAGTGTACTTCACCGAATGAATGGATAACAAAGTGAACACAGGACTTCCCCCAGAGTGTATAAAACCACATCGAGTGAGAATGTTCCTCAAACCTGTCAATCGCCCTTGAGATTTCTTTCAGAGCCTCTTCCCATGGCCACATACAACATCCTGACTTGAATAGGTGTTTTTTGATAGTGGATTCTAATGTAGTTATGAAAGTAAATTTAACATATTGCTCAGCCAGGTGCAATGGCAGGTGCCTGCGGTTTTGGCTAATCAAAAGGCTGAGGCAGGAGGAGGAGCATTTGAGCCTAAGAATTCAAGGCCAGCAGAGACAACACAGCAGATTATTGCAAAGACACACAAAGAGGGTGGAGGAAGCGTCTGAAGCGTCAGGGGGAGAGAACAGAAGAGACAAGAGAAGGGAAACGAGGAGAGAAATTCCTTAAGATGCTAAACGTATAGGTCAGAAGGCCTCAGAGTGCACCCAAACAACACAGATTGATGCTATTGCTCTAGGTTGACCAGTATAGCTAGATAGAATGACTCTATTATTGACGACACAATAAATAAATGCTCCGAATAAATGACTATCAAGTGCTCAGCTATAAATGTGACATTTATATCAACCTATTCTCCCCCAAAGCTCAGGAAATATCATAAAAGAGAGGGACGAAGGAAGGTAAGACTCTGTGTTCTGGACATGATGTGGCTGTTACAGCAGCTGAAAGGGGAGGAGCCACTTTTCTTTGGGCGTGTGGCTGTTGATGATATGGATGATGGCCCGTGTCCGACTTTGCTTTCCATTGCTGTGAAAAAGTCCATGATCAAGAGCAACTTGGGGAGGAGAGGGTTTATGTAGGTTCCACATTCCGATCTGTCATTGAGAGATGTCAAGGTAGGAACTCAAGCAGAGCAGAAGGTGAAGCAGAGACCATGGAACAGCGCTTTCTGGGTTGTTCATCATGGCTGACTCAACTAGATTTCTTACTCAACCCAGGACCACCTGCCGAGGGGTGGCAATGCCCAGAGTAGGTTAGACCCTCTCATAGCGACCATGAATCAAGAGAAAACCTCACAGTCATGTCCACAGTATAATCTGATGGAGGCGATTCCTCAACTGGGCCTCCTCTTCCCAGGAGACTCTCGTTTTGTCAAGTTGGCAGACACCAAAGAGCAGATCTTGACACACAGGTTCACGCAGGCAGCATTAGTTAGAATCAGTGGGTTAATGAAGAGAGCACAAATGTAGGCACTGAGGTCTGAGGAGTAGCAAGAGGGATTGGGTTTTATACACTAATACACTGCATATGTGTATGGAATTGTCAAAAGTATTTTAAAGAGATGGCAATTCATAGTCTCTAAGAGTGCTTCCAACCAGGGTGTGTCACTTGTGAGGTTCCAACCCCTCAGATGGGATGGCCCAGGCTGACTCAGAATCCTAAATGGTTCTGATACATGACTCTAGCTGACAATCTTAGAATTTTGGACCTAGTTTGAATTTTAGAGGTTTCTAGGACTGTGAGGACAGCAAGGCTGTATCAGCACTCCTGCACTCGTGGCAGAGAACACCAATGGCTACTCTGTCTGTACTCACAGAGTGCCACTTGCCCCAGACCTCTTTCATATTGTTCCCCATGGAGGCAAAGGACACACAATGAAATCAATCATTCTGATCACTGTCAGTACTGTGTGTTGAGCACATCTATGTTGTATAGCCATCCATCTCCAGAACTGTCATCTTCTCCAAAGAAACCCATGCTACACTAATTCCCCATGCCCTCTTCCTCCGGCCCCGGGCACACCCACCAATAGATTTTGCCAGTGGGAATCTGACTGTTCTTAATGCTGGGTGTAAATGGAGTCATCCTGTATTTGTCCTTTTGTGACTAGCTTATTCAGCTTATGTCTTCAAGCTTCATCCATGCAGCACACATAAGGACTCATTTGTTTTTTTTCCCATTCCTCTACTGATGGGTACTTAGGTCATCTCTCCTTTGGGCTACTATACACAATTCTCTGAACACAGACACACAAATGCCATCTTCAGGCACTACTGCCCACATTTCCAGAGTCACGTGCTCATATGGAAATTCTATGTAAATTTTAGAGAGTTGTTATCCTATTTCCTTTAGAGATGCAATGCACAGTAATAGCAGCTTTTCTGCATCCTTTATGAACCCCTTCACAGTAGCCATCCTCCGGAGTATGCCAGAACCAACAAAGTACTGAAGCAGCCACTTCCCACCGATCAAAGTTACCAAGAGAGACAGAAGCCCTTTGTGATTTCTGCATTGTGATTATTTTTCCAAACTCTAATTGTGGGATTCTCACATGTTCCAAAGAGAGCTTACAAATGCAGGGTTTGCCAGGTAGCAGTGATCATGAAT
>JADRCD010217403.1:0-17653 GCA_019843815.1 Montemys delectorum
TTCAGAGTGAAAGGCCAAGGAGACCATTGGAGACCACATGAGATGGGTGAAAGGCAGCAAGGTCACAGGTGAGGAAGCCAGGACACTGGTGCAGAGACAGGTATTTTTAAGGCCTTGCTTGAGCTCTTTGGAGGACCATGAGAAATCCTCTATGGCTGTGTTGCAGATAGAGGAGCAACCTCTTGTTTTTAAAGGATAATTCTAGATTTATTCTCTCTTTCATCGCTTTTCAACTGGATGGACAGAGGTCGTTTTCTCCTCTTGTTCTGTTGCTGTCGGTGGGCTTCTTCTTCCCTTTTCATTTTTAGTTATGTGTCAGGAGAAATTGAAGCTATTCACACAAGTTACTGCCCTCTCCTTTCCCGCGGTGAGGCAGACAGTGGTTGTTATGTGCCCTGTGCTCCCGTTTGGGTGGCTCTCCACAAGGGCCTCACTCCCACTCGCCTTCCTATCTTTGCCCCAATGATCCATGTCCTGTGGTTCTACAGCACTGCTTAGGGACATCTTAGCCCAGGTACAGTTCACAAGAACCTTGGCTTCCAGAGTCCTGGCAGTGTGAACCTGCCCTGTAGTGCTTCACAATTCTCTTTATCCGATAATATGACTCACAGTCCTATTGCTCTTTGCTTAGCTCTAACCTTTCACAGAGTTTGAAGCATACGGAAGAAATTGTTGTCGATTTGTCTTAAAGATTTACAATAAGAAGATCAGGCTGGTGAGACCGTGCAGCAGGCAAAGGTGCTTGCCACCAATCCAGATGACTTGAGTCTGACAGTGTTGTTTCCTGTTCCACAGGACCCATGGGATGGAAGGAAAGCACCAAGTCTGGCCATTTGGCTTCTTACCTCCACATATGCACAAACATGCACCCATGTGCACATACATAAAACATATGAGAAGTCATAATAAAATCATTATATATCATATCCTAATTTTATTACACATGAGAAAAAATGTTACTAAATTTATAAAACAATGTTGCCCTGATACCAAGGGAAGGAGTTTAAGCCTGTAAAACAATCGGTGTGGTGTATTATCTTAGCTACTGAGCATAGACACAAAGTTTCTTGAATGCCTGGAGAATAAGAAGATAATTGTATATAAAAATTTACTAAGAGACTTCAAATGTATTTGTTTCTGTGAAAAAAATATCTGAAACTTGGCCCAGTAGTACAAGCCTGTAAGGAGAATGGGTATGAGAGGAGGCAGGATCCTTGGAGATCACTAAGTCAGCTCATTGAATGGATAACCCAGTAGAATCTGGGAGACCCTGCCTAAAACAGTAAAGTGTAGAGTAATAGAAGGATACATCAACCATTGGCCTCTACTCCCATGAACATCTTCATGGACATGCACACACACTCTCTCTCACACATACACACAACATATATACACACACACAACATATATACATACACAATCTCACACACACACACATACACCCCACACACATACACACACCACTCACATACACCTTACATACACTCATACCCATACACACACACCACACACATGCTCTCTCTCACACACAGCACACATACTCTATCATACACACACATACTTACACACTTACACACACACACACACACACACACACACACCCCACACACACTTCTAAATTGTAGTCATGAAAATGTCCAAGAATTTGGAGTCTGAAATTGGAAATAATTGAACTTAGCAGAATGAACTATATCTGACTTACTTAAATATGGATCAGTGCTGTCTGATTGCAATGCCAGATGTGAAGAGCATGTGGCACGATAAATTATCTATAAAGAACGAGTAAAATACAGATAAGATATTAAATGGCTAAGATATGACCAGTGAGTTTATTCTTACTTGTAATACAATTCTTACTTGTAATACAATTGTGGCGAATATAACATGATTTTTTGAAGGATAAACAGGAGAAAAAATTCCAAACCATTTCATCTCTACCTAAAATGTATTAAAAACTTCTTGTACACACACTGTAAGTACCTGTTGTTGGTATGATTAGTTTTCCTCAAAATACGTTCAGAGGTGTTCTCTAGTTTGACGGAGAACCCTGGGAACCTGCTCAGATGTTGTCTGCTTTGATGGAGAACACCTGACAACTGGTTAAAGGTTGTTCCAAGGTCCTAACAACTGCTTATGGGGAGTTTTCAAACACACAATCATTTGTTCCCTGGTTTGACTGAAGACACAGAAGGGCTGGAAAGCAATTCAAGTTTACCTAGCTTCTCTTCTGAACACGTTTGCGTTTGAAGAGTACATTTTTATTCTGAAAAGAGGAACTCTCCCACAGTGGAAGATCTGCCCTTGACCTACTTGGAAGCCCTCTGTGTCAGACTAGAAAAGAAATAGATAGCATCCCCCAAAGTGCTATGCAAATAGAAAATAAAGAAGCAAACAATAGCCAGCATTCCTTCAACTCTCTTATCTCTGTTAATCTGATGTAAAAAATAAAAGAAGATGATATTATTATTATTAATTACTCTTTTGTCTCAGTCCAGTCACCATCTCCCTCCTGGTCTGTCCTCCAACCACCCCCCTTCCCCCTCCCTCTCCCACCCCCCCATCCCCAAGAGGGATGTTCCCACCCCACCAGACCTCCCCGCTCAAATCTCTCGAGGGTTAGGTTCATCTTCTTTCACTGAGGCCAGATCAGGCTGTCCTCTGCTGTATAGCTTTTTAACTTGATGTGATTTAAAGTTTCTCCCCAGAAGTAGTGCAAATATGTCTACAAGAAGTTTCCTGTTTTTTCTAAGGCTACATTTGCCAATTAAATTTTAGTTAAATATATGTCACTGAGCCACCTGGAACATCTTACTATAGCATGCATATGGAAGAACTGTAATAGTGATTTCCCAGTATTTACCAATAATTTTAAAGGTTTACACAGTAGTCCCAACTGAGAGGTGGAAAGAAAGAATTTCCAATGTAACTTCATTCACCATGTCAGAGCAAGCTTGAAATTTCTTCTTTATGTATCTATTACAGTTGCCATTTCTAAATTTCTAAGTCACTAGCATATGAAGAGATCAAAGAAATGGACAAAAATCACGAAGAAAAGTAGCAGTGTCAACCAATAAAAGTATTGTTTTTGTAGTTTTCCGAAGTTTATAATGTTTTCAAACTCTTAAAGTTTGTGGCTCGTCCTTATTTCCTTTTATTTTTTATTCTTCATTGATGTTTATTCCCAATTTGGTATTTATTACCTTGGGTTCCTAACAGGACTACCAGTATCTACTATCAGCCTCAAGTATTCCAAAAGGTAGGTATTTCCCTCATAACTTCAGTGATGAAAGGAAGTATGTAGGAACACTTAAAAGGTAAGTGGACTTGTGTTTCCTCACCACAACATTAATGACTAGGAGTCTGATGAGTAGGAGAACATGAGAAATAGACCAGCTGGCACAAAGACTTGAAACTCTCCCCATCCTGCCACAAGGAAGGGTCAGACAAAAAGGGGAGCAAAACCAAAACTCTGTGTCTTAGAGTTTTATTGCTATGAAGAGTCACCACGAACAAGGCAACTATTATAAACTACATTTAATTGGGGCTGGCTTACAGTTGCAGAGGCTCAGTCCACTATCATCATAGTTGGGAAGCATGGCAGCACGCAGGAAGATATGGTGCTGGAGGAGCCAAGAATTTTACATCTTGATGAGCAGGCAGTAGAGGGGAGTGTGATTGTACACTGGTAGAGTTTGAACATAGAAGCCCTCAAAGTCCACCTACACAGTGACACAAGTCCTCCCAGGTCATACCTCTACCACTAAGACTGTATCTCCTAATAGTGGCATTTCCTTTGGCCTCAGCATTCAAACACATGCATCTGAATCTATGGAGGCCAAACCTATTCAAATCCCCACACCCTGTGATCTCCAAGTGTGAGAGAAGGAAGGTCTATGTAGTTGACCCATAAAGGTTTATCACTCTGTGGCTGAGGATCATTAGAGTATCTAAGCTTCTCCAATTTTGTAGCCTGCTTCTACACTAAAGTGTTACCTCTCGTAGTAAAGGTACCTATTTCCACGACTATTCATATGACCCTAATCCAATTCTCTGTTCCTAGCTACAAGAACCTGGAAACCTCTGTGTTTGAATTCTAGACTCTGACCTATGCCCTATAGCCTTTCACTTCTGTCCTCCAACTCTCAGGAAGAGTTTCTACAGCAAAACAACTGGGCAAGAAAAGCTTTCAGAGTATCAGAGAAGGACTCTGTCATATCCTCTGAAGCTGGAATCTCTCTCTCTCTCTCTCTCTCTCTCTCTCTCTCTCTCTCTCTCTCTCACACACACACACACACACACACACACACACACACACACACACAGACACGTGAAAGAGAGTACCAAAACTCCATTTTATTTTGTAAGTTTTAGAACTGAAAATTGTTAAGTCCCCTCATTTAGAAAGAAAAACATAGATATGTTATGAAGTTCATCCAGTCTAAGTACTTCAACTTATTTGGGGGGAAAGAGAGATAATTCTAATTCAGTATTTTCTGGTATGTTTTGTTTCTTGACTGCCTCCTAGAAACAGTTATTCTTTCTTCATGCTGTATGATTTTTCCCAGCTAGAGAGGTATAGTTAACACTTATTCTTTGAAAGAGACTAATATTGCTGGGCACTTCAAACTTTAGCATGAATGAGATTCATTGGTTTGCTAGTATCTTACACTCCAACTAAGACCTCAGTGAAGGGAATTGCAAATGGAGTATAGAGTTAATAGGTGGAAATTGAAGGGAGAGGGAAATGACAATGATAGAGATTGTTTTAGCACGTGGAAGCTGGACAGGAGAGCTGTCCAGATGGCCTTGCTTAGCTTTAGGAGGCTTAGAGACAGGAAGATGTGAAGAAGTGTCTGTGGATGATGGCTCCAAAGCCAGAGGATATTAACAAGGCCACTACCACTAATGACTGCATGTAATGTATTCTCAAAATTAAATGCAAAGCACTAGTAAGAATCAGGTTATATATGCAATCGCATAAAATCCACCCACAGATGCTAACAATAGAAGTATTTTCCCCATATGAGTAAACGAAGGAAAGATGTTGAATATCTTCCTGGCTTCTACTTCACTAAACACTCATCTGGAATTTGCTTAACCTTTCTAGGATCATCTCTCCGTTTATTGTCCCATTTAATTTCATGAAGTACAAACTTATTTTAGCACTTAAGTATAAATAGAAATCTACAGTTGTATTTGCATGGATTACATTTTATTTCCTTCTAAGTCCTCTGGAAAAGGCTCAGAGGATAAAGGAAATGATCCTGTAGTCAAGGAAAAGCTGACAGTTGAAACCATGTGATTTCTAGTCAAACTCTTCACTAGTGCTTGTTAATTCATAAGAAAATCTATCTCCTTTTTATTTCCCATTTCCTATTTTGATTTTCCTAAGATTCAAAAATCCCCATCATAATTTTTACTTAGTTTCCCCACAGAGACAATCCCTTACTATTTCAGTTATCATATGGATAAATCTGACTTGTTCTGAAAAGACAATTGTGGTTCCCAGAGTGGAGTCCTTGGCAAGTAATGGAGGGCATGTAAGTGGTGGAGCCAAGGAGCTGGGCAGATAGCTCAATGAAATGACAATGAAACTCTAGCTACAAGAGCTAGAGTTTCAGGCCCATAACCCGTGTGAGAAGCTGGGAGTAGTAGCATGCACTCATAATCCCAGTGCTCAGAAACCAAGACAGGCAGGTTCCTGGAGCTTTCTTGCCAACCACTCTAGCTAATCAGTGAGGGTTGGTCTCAGGGAAGGACTCCATCCAAAAAAAAAGAAAAAAAGAAGTGAGGTGGATGTCTCCTGAGCAATGACACCTAAAGTTGACCTCTAGCTTCCAGATGTACCTGCCTACACAAATGAACATGCTACTTGTACATATAGAACTGTATATACATATATAAACAGCCACAACTATCAGATTCAATAGGGCCTAATGGGAAATCTTTATGTCACTAGGGCCATGGAACATAATTCTCATCTGATGCCTTGAGTTCTTATGAGGCAATTGTGAGCAAAGAACAAAGCCTGACCTTTCCTGCCCCATCTGCTCCTAGTTCAAAACAGAAAATACTTGTTTGTTCTACAACCTTTCTTCACCATTGATATCCAAGCTGTAGGGTGATTCAGCAAAGACTTAGCCTTGCTATGGAGCCTGCTATATGCCATTTAGACTTTGAACCTCCAAACTACAAGCTAAGTAATACTCTTGACTACCTTGCACGAGGTATTTCCTGTAGTGACAATAAGCTGATGGTTTTGGTTGACTGTGGCTCTGACTCCAGTCTGACCACATTATGGTCAAATGACCACCAGATATAGGTGTGACTTCAGATCAACTTTCCAAAATTACACACTCAGTTGTCATAGTCTACAAGGTAATGGTCCTGCCTCCTCTGCAAACTCTCTATTAATTTTTTTTCCCAGAAGAAAATACAAATAAGGAAGTAGTGGTCAATGATTTAAAAAAAAACTGCAGCCTTGAAGCCATCAGTAGAAAAGCCAAACTTTATTGAAAAATGGTAGGAAAGTATAAGACAAATGATATTAAAAACCAAGGAGCTGTCAGGGATGGTGAGAAGGAGTTAGAAACTACCACAGGGTCATTCAAAATAGCATCACACTCAAAGCACAAGTATTCAGACAAAAAGAAAATGCTTTCTTCATACTGGAAAGGAAGTAGTAGAAAAATGTAGTGTCCCCGAGTAGAAGGTGGGCAATCCATGGTAAGTGATAGGACTTGTACCACTTTTAAGGTGGTACTGAGAGACCCACATTATCTTAGAAACTGCTGGCCCAAATCTAATGCCAACTAAAGTGTGTCTTTTAAAATCTAGACGAATTTGAACTCGACTTGTTGTCACCTGTGTCTTGTGACTTTGTCACTTTTACGTTGAATATTCTGCCTTTTCCTGACTCCACTTTATTGCTAAAAGTATCACTTTTTAAGTATTGAGAAATTTGTCAAGAGACAGGAATTTATTACCATTTCCAAACTAATAGACTGTGAATAACTTAATGGGGAGAGGCAAAGTTGTTTACCTCTACAACCTTAGCAACCAGCTAGGTGCTGGCTTCTTCCAGTTGTTCAGTAAATATTAGTTGAATGAGTCACAATTCAAGCAGACCACCATCGGGAGCCAGGTGTTGAGTTACCAACAGAAGGAGCATATTAAGGATAGAAGTTATTAGGTAACCAAAACAGACAATGAGATAGATCATCCAGAAAAAAAAATGTAGTATAAATATGTATTATGGCTTTAATCTGAAAAATCCTACAAAAAATCTATGCATTTGTGTGCTTGGTTCACACTCATAGTAAAATTAGTTAAAATGGTGGAGCCTTTGAAATAGATGGCTTCAGAGCTGAAGGGCAATGTTATTTGCAGATTATATTTACCTCTGGTTTTGGTCTAAACTCTGTGCTTCTTGGTTGGCTACCCATTATGTGACTAGCTGTCTCATGTTACTATGAGCACAGACTCAGCCAAGGCTGTACCTTATTTCCCACTCATGATGCACTGTCACCTCTGAAACTGTCAACTAACATAACTCTCTGTTCCCTTAAGTCGATTTAGTCAGGTAATTTGTCATAGCAATGACAAAAGTAACTAATAGTATGTGGTTTTAGTATTTCAACGCTAATATCCAGCTGGTCTGGAAATAGACTACTACACTTCAGACTAAAGACTCATAATTAACAGATCAAAATTGTTTTCTTCCCAATACACCAACAATGACTCAAAATCCTGAATTGTCTGCATCGCTTTATATCTTTCTAAAGGTCTGCAGGTACCACAAATAGTAACACAGAATACTCTTCTCATTTAGACAATTAGTCTATAATTTCACCCCTTGTTCTACCCACCACTGAGCATCTAAGAAGCTTCTTTTACTTAGTGTCATGGTTTGAATATGCTTGGCCCAAGGAGGGGCACTATTAGGAGATGTGGCCTTGTTGGAGTTAAGTGAGCACTGTGGGCATGGGCTTTAAGACCATCATCCTAGCTGGCTGGAAGTCAGTATTCTGCTAGCAGCCTTCAGATGAAGATGTAGGACTCTCAGCTCCTTTTGCGCCATGCCTGCATGGATGCTGCCATGCTCCTGTCTTAATGATAATGGACTGAACTTCTGAACCTGGAAGCCAGCCCCAATTAAATGTTATCCTTCTAAGAGCTGCTTTGGTTGTGGTCTTTGTTCACGGTAGTAAAACCCTGACTAAGACAATTAGTATGCAATACATGGGTAAATGGATATCTGTAGACGTCTCTCTGACCTTATTGCCAAAGTAGAAAGTAGTATCAGCTAATATAACTGTAAATTCTTTTCGATTCACAATCACTTGCAGCCTAGGAGATTCATGAAGCACACCTCTGGGTGAATCTATGAGAATTAACTAAATGGAAGAAACCCACCCAGAATGTGGGTAGTCAATCTCCTGAGATGGGAGTGACTGAAGGGGAAAACAGGGAAAGGCCATAGAGCAATACATCTCCTTCCCTCTGCTTGTTTGTCTTTCATGACATGAGCAGCTCTATTGCGCCCTGCTTTCTCCACCACAGTGGACTGAAACTCTGGGCTAAGTTATGTTCTTCCCCGTTTGAGTTGTTTCTGACTGGTATTCTGATACAGGTATGTGTAAAGAAACTACCGGGTATTCTAAAAGAAACATGTCGATTAAGAAGAAATAAAAGATTGTGTGTGTGTGTGTGTGTGTGTGTGTGTGTCCATTTCTTGAAACCTTTGAAATACATTTTGTAGAATGGTTTTCTTCTAATCCACAGTAACAACAGCTACGTTCACGTTTGCGTGCCTGTTTGTATGTTGGGTGTACGTGAATGCCAGAGGTCAGTGTTTTGTTCCCTACTTGATCACGTCCCACCTTATGTCTTTTGGAGATGAGGCCTCTCGTATCACATGGAACTCAGTTATTTGGTTAGACCTGGGTCCTTCTATATTCAGGTCCCACCCCCCCCACCCCCAGCAGCACTGAGACTATAGGTGCACGTCAGTGCACTACATCTGTTATTGGTTCTTGCTTGTCTGTTTTAATTTTTCACACAGGTGGTGGCTTCATAGCAAGCACCTTATCAATTCAGTCCAACTATAGGCTTATCAAAGACTAACTAGCTGTGGTAGTCTCTGTTCTACACAGGAGAATGAGAGGAACAGTATCTAATAACTGAACAGTGTATGTGTAAGATGTAAGCAATGAAAAGTACAATGGAATGGTGTCAGGTATCTCACGAAGCTTTTTATGTAAGGATGAAATCAGTAATCACTTCTTTATTACACTGCCAATTCTAGTTTTCTGGAAAACCATACCTTGGCATCTACCTGCTTCCTTAAGGTTTTGGTTTAATGTGACATTTGTCATGAGTGACTCCTTTTGGCCTGGCTTGTTGGAGCTCAGTCCAGAACAAGGCCCTTCCATAATATTTGTTTAACTTTAACCAGGAGACAAATAGCACCCTCAGATCTGTGGGAACCTCAAAGCAAAAGTAAAAGTTTTCTTCTCAGACTCTTTTTATAGGCTCATGAATCTTATTGGAAGCTCATGAAAAGGTGGGAATCCAGCAGAACCAAGGCCTGTATCTGTCCGTGTTAAGATTGAATTTGCTTAAATGTAAATTCATCTTCTGTTCTTTACATTAAGAGTCACTACTGCTCTCCTTCTCTGCACTGAAATGAAAGAAAATAATATCCTTCTTTAAACCCTGTCTCCAAAAAAAAAAAAAAAAAAAAAAAAAAAAAAAAAAAAAAACCCTAAGAAACGACCACACACTTTTAAAAGTCAGAGGGCTGCAAACATTTAATTTAGGCATAGAATTGAATTTTAACAGAAATGCCATCTTACATAAAGTTCACAGACTTTGAAATGACTTGTAATCATCAGGAACTCAGAAGCAAGATGAGATTGTAATTTATTATAGCACCAAGTTTTATTGTGAAGGTGAACATGCCTCCTTTGGAGCCTTACACGCCTTCTTTAAAAATCCTATTTTATTTTCCTAGTTGTATATTTAGGTCTTGTATGAGTCTTAGTAAATACAGAAATATACAAGGTCTATACCTTACCTTAATTGCATTTGTCATACAATTGGAAGGATGCATGTTTAAGAACTACTAATACAATGTAGGGGAGTCTGGGTTGCAAGTCAATACCATAGCCACTGAGTGCTAGCATTGGACAGGTGTAAAAGTCTCCAGGGGAAAAAGTCTAGGAGGTAGGTTTTAGTTTAGGTCAGAAAGGTTGACTGACCATGGTAGTGGAATGAGGCCAGCAAGAGCATGAACAAATCTACCACATAGTGAGCATCTACTGCATGGGAAGGGATATACTAAGAAAAATTAAGGGCATAGGCTTTAAAAGTTCATACCATGACCTGTCTATAGTAGGAAGGTGTGGATACAGAATACATTTTCTGAACGTAGAATTATAATGAGAAATAAAAAGGAAGAAGAAGACGAAGAGGAGGAGGAGGAGGAGGAGGAGGAGGAGGAGGAGGAGGAGGAGGAAAGAGGGGGAAGAAACTGCCCTAGCTAAGGCATTAAAGTCTAGCTTGACACCTGTGAGCACACTTCAGTGCTGTACCTGCTCTGTGAAAGCATGGATCCTCTGTCATGCATTACATGGTATCCCATACACACTGGGAAAGCTTTTAAAAGCCAGGCTGAGTGAATGAGGGTAAGAAAGAAATGCCAATACAAAACACCAATACAAAAGTCATCCAGTTTGGAGAACTGGAAACAAGCAGGACCACAGCGGCGAGCACTGGTTTTCATTTTGGGTGTCACTCCCTGTAGCTTCACTTTGCAGACCCTCACAGGTATGCTCACGGATTAAACAACGCTTTGCCTTGGTGTAGCCCCATGTTGAGTCATTTGAACGTCCCCCTAACTGGCTGGCTCCCTGTGTCTTTGGTCTGGTTTTGCAGCCTGTGCATGACTCACCACCCATGTTTAGGCTTACCTTTTATACACAGTATCTGAATACTTTCTGACAAACATCAATTAGAGTCATCTCCTTTTATAGGAGCTGGCTTCTCTAATTAAAACAGATTGATTCCTTCCAAGGTCTGAGCTCCAGAGGGGACTCAATTACATAAGCCTCCATCTCCCTCTCAGGGCTCCCATCCTCTTAGACAGCTAATTTATGGATTGCCACTGATACCACTAACTCCCAACTTTTTACATCTGGCTACAGAAGAAAGAAAATCCTTTCTGTTGCTTCCGTACAGAAATGCTAAGATAAACTGATATTTCTTATAATAAATTCTAAGAAAAGAAGTGCCAATAGAAATAAAATTTAAAAACCAAACAGAACCTGCATAGAAGAGGTTGCAATCCCAATAGCTACTTCTCATCCTGTCAGCTTTAAAATGGTTCTAATCCACCATGTTTTTTCAAAAGGTGCCCCAACCTTGGGAAAGGATACAGTTTAGCTTCTTTTTCTGTAAGCTTCATTTTAACCTTTTGATTTATGAAGAAAGTTCACAGATTCAAGTCGTGTTTTCAAAGGAGAACGGTCTACAGAGTGAATTCCAGGACAGCCAGGGCTGTACAGAGAAACCCTGTCTCGAAAAACCAAAAAAAAAAAAAAAAAGTAGGGGAAAGAGGCTTCTGATGGCTCCCTCAATCAGAGCTTAGAAGCCTCCTAGATAACCAAAGGGAGAGAGGCTCACAATAGGGATGATGGTGAGAACTTTGAAAGACACGAGTTTCATGTTTTATTCTAATATATAGATTTGACCCTCGCTCAAATGACTTTTCACATGAGTACAAGAAGTCTGAGTTAAATTGATTTTTTTTTTAATTTGTTGACTCAGAGGACACAAGTCTTTATTTAATTTTCGACTTCTCCTGTTCCATTCCTGGAAATTTCAAAGTCCTTTTCATATGATCAAGGAAATACCTGCTTCTGTATACGTGAGACAGTTGGGGGTGCTGGGGGTGCTATCATTCTGTAACATCTTTAGTGCAACAAAAACTATTCCCCAGCACAGTCTATGGATCAGAGCACTGGCCGATTACTGCGTTGTTTAGCCTGCTGGTCTCTGCTGAAGCCTTAACTCATCATTCTGATGCTCTTCACTTTGGCTGGCATTACCTGTAACAGTTTTATAAACAGGACTCCCAGACAGAAGCTGAGTACGTAATAGAAGATTTCCATTTCCTCAAGACTCTAATTGCTCGATACCGTTTACGATTCATCTGAGTACTAAATAGTAAACAGCAGAATCGGTTCACACTACTTGACATATGAAGTGGGATCTAGAAATGTATACTGAGCTTTCCAGAGTCTGTGTGGGTCAAAGATCCCAAGTGAGAAGCTTCCTTGTCCAGTCAGAGCGCCTGTCACATCTCCATTACAGTACCATAGCCTTCAGTGTAATGGGGTGGGCAGTGAAAGAAAATAATTGTTCTCAGAAGCCATCTCGAAAAGGCCAAGATGTGCAAATGAATTTTCAGGAGACGGCCCACCGTTGTGCATTGCCTGAAGTGGGTAAGCTCTGAGATGCACAGTCACCGGAGACGTCATCTCAGGATTGTTTCCTGCTGCTGCTATGCCTTTTCTGTCACTGTTACAGGACATAATGATTCCCGAGCATCAGCTGACCCTATTGAGCAAATTCTCTACAGATCAACATGAAGATGCACTCTCATGTAGTAATGTTTTATAGGCGAACTGATAATTTCACAATTTCTGATAATGATTTTATAGAACTCTTAAATTGATACACATAATCCAAGCCTCCTATAGAATAAAGATACAAATAGAGCTCTGTAAACCTTCACATGTCATGGGCCAATTGCACTAGGATAAGAAAGCAGGCTTGCAACAAACTTGTGATTAAAGAAAAACATTCATTCTAAGTCAGGTCCCTTGGGGTGCATTATGATAAAGCAACTGAATAAGCTGATACAGCAAATACTAAGGGGGTTTCATGATGTATGCAAGGTATTGGATACTGAATCTCCCATTCACATGCTGCACTAAAAGAGACCCAGACACACATTTGAAGTGCAGGAGGTGGAACTATGCTAGAGCATGAGAAGGAGTGGCTCACCAATCATAACCACGCTCTACCGTGTGCCTTTAATATGCCAATAGTTCCTTTTCCCAACAAGCATATGGATTGTATACTATTGTTTACAAAATATTATCCATGAAAAAAATTAAGGTTCGGAGAAATTAGACAAAGTACTATATTGTAGAGGCAGTTTTCAAACACAGGTAGTCTTTCTATGGAGATGAAAGAAACTAAAAACTGACCAACTCCAAATTTGAGAGGAGATCATGTACGACTATTGAGGAATGGGAAATTAGGGATTTGTAGAGAGCCTTCAAGAGGGTCCAAGTTGGAACTAGTCAGTTCTATGGGTTGGAAGAGAAAGATTCATGCTTACTATAAAACTTATGGGAGAATTTGAACTTGTCACATCATGTGTGTGTGTGTGTGTGTGTGTGTGTGTGTGTGTGTGTTTGTGTGTGTGTGTGTTTGTGTGTGTATGTGTATATGTTTGTGTGTGTGTGTGTGTGTGTGTATGTGTTCTTGTGTATGCAGGTGCACATGAATATGTGGGTGTCAAGATCCTCTAGATCTTATACTTACTCTCTTACTTCCTTATTGTTCTCTGAAAGGAGACACTCTTACTCCCATAGTGAACCTTTTTTCCCCTGTGGGTTACTGGGTGGGAACTTTTCAAGCATAACTCATTGCACTCCCCATGGTGAGGAGTGATTGGTCTTTATTTACATATCAGAATCAATTACTCACAGTCTGGAATCTTATTTCACTGTTTAGCTTTGTTGCTAGTGGTGATGACTTAGAATGCCTTAGACATAGAACAGACTGAGATTTCTACTTAGGTTCTTGTCACCATATGGGAGAAATTTCAGAGATCAGGCCATGTAAGAATGGAATGTTTGTGCAGAGCAATGATACACTCATTGGGGTGAGGGCAGGCTTGCTGAGAGAAGGTGGGGGAGAGGGAGAGGGAGGGGGGAAGAAGAAGAGGGAGAGGGAGAGGGAGAGGAAGAAGAGGGAGAAGAGGGAGAGGGAGAGGACTGGGATTTGGATAGCATGTTTTATGGATAAGCTTAATAGAATTTAAGCAGGAAATGGTCAGGAATTCCAGGATTTGGTCATATTTTCCCCAGAATATTCTTTATTCCCCTTGTCTTTGTGTGGGGTTTTCAGGACCTCATGGCATCAGATGCATGACAGGAATAGAAAATCTACAAGGCTAGAGATGTGGACATGCCATTATCGTTAAGCAAAGGACAGTTAGAAGTTATTTCCATGGGCCACAATGGCCTCAGCTCATTTTAGCTTAGAACTTGTTTATTGTTTGAACAGTCAAATGACCCTCCTGTACTTCATTTTAGTGCAGCATAGACTTCTACCCTTGGGCAGCTTGACACCTTCATAGAACTAGCTAGTCTACCTCTGCTTTACACTACCCACTATGTGCAAGAATGGGAAAAGCATAATTCAAAATTCTTTTTTGGGGATTCTGGAAGTCATAACTCTCTGCTAGTTGGGCAATACACACTAGACCCTGTGCTCCCTCTGTGTTTTGTCTGTATCATACATCAATGAATATGTATACATGGGTTGGTTTATCTTCTCCAAAAGGACAGCTTTTATATAATGAATCTATTTAATGGATGCTTTGATATATTTCTTTCAGCATTCCAGTTTTATGTTTAAGTCAGCCATTGCAGTCTAAGCAGGATCCATAAATAAGTATCCTCTTTCCTATCTGAACTCAGAAGTATAGAAGATAAGCTCAACCAGTCATCTTATAAAAGGAAGAATGTGACCTTCAAGTAGCAGACACATTGATGGTCAGAAGATGGTCAGGGCAATGGGTTCAAGACAGAGCCACAGAGCCAAAGAATACACAGTGGCTTCCTCTAGGCAGTCCCCGCAGAGAAAGAGCTGCCTGGAGAGGCTCAACTCTTGAGGAAGAAAAGGGCAGAGTGGTCAGAGCTGGAACTGACATGTTCTCTTTATAGGCACGGGAGGCCTGGGCAAAGGAAATCCTCCCATGTTGGGAGATAGGAAGAAGGAAGATTTTGGTTTGTCTCCTTTATAACATTAACTCCTATTCCCTGTATATTAGCCATTTGTGTCTTATTTTCCATGAAGAATTTTAAAGTACCCACTCAAGTGGTACTCCTGACCTTAATTATTTAAAACTCTTAATCTCTTATTATTTCTCAAATTTAGTTGAATAATTTCTTTTGTTTTTCTGGGTAACTCGTGAATTAGCATCATCCTTCCCGAGGATGAAGAGCGGCTCCAGTGAGCTCGGCAGAGGAAGGAAGCAGTTTTTTGGCCATAAAGGCTGAAGGAAACAACCAGGAGTGATTGCTTTCCTTTTGAAGTTAGAAGAGAGGAGAGTGTCCTATATTGTGGTTGGCTGGGATCTTCTTGTGGGATGGGAGAAAGCCCTGGGGTTGCTTATTTGTATTAAAATTAGTTTTCTTTCAACTTCGCTTTGACTGTCTATCAGGAGTAACTCTATTACAGTATAATTTGATCATCTTGGTCTAGTATAGGAACTTAATCCAAATCAGAGGTCACTCATACATGTTATCCAGTGTCACTCTATAATAAGAGTGCTCATCGGGGATTTGATTGTGTAGCGTCCACTATTGCCCATATTTTCACAGTGCATTATCCTGTTTCTTTTTATGAGAGACTTGACTTTCAAGGTAAATTTCTTTTGGGAAGACATTTTCCTAAGTGGCACACGTAACTGACCCCAGGTTACATCTATGGTAGAACCACTTGGCAAGAGGGCTTAAAGAAGGTGTGTAATCAGTTCAGCTCCACCCATGGAGCTAATTCCTCCCAGGTGGGAGAAAAATGTTATGGATTTGTTCTAGATAGTTCAAAATAAAAGGCACCAGTTCAAAAGATAGCAATCCAAAAGGTGACAGGAGTCTCCTTACATGTCTCTCGAAATTGTGGGTTGTATCTCTATTTGACCTTTTCATGACATTGCACACATCTCTAATGATAAAAAAACTTTACGTATATGTGGGCACATGTGCACTTGTGTCTCTGTGTGTATGTAAAAATAAGAGAGAAACTACCTTGTAACTAATCTAGCAAAACAAACTTAAAATTCAACATTTGAACTTCCTCAAATGATATCTCTTTTATACTCATTGGTTAAATGACAAATAGAAGGAGGGAATCCATTATAAAGTGAATCCTTTGCTTTGGACAGAATCTCTTTGCTCTATTGTCATCAGAGCTGTCATCTTATTCAAAGTCCTTGGACTCCCTGGTTGTCAGCCTTCACACGCGTCTTTGAAATGGCTTCAGCATCCATCTCTATGCTATCCCATTGCTTCCCCTAATTTGCATCAGTCTGATTCATTCCTTCCCTAGCTGGGTTATGGGGTATGCTTTTTCCCTGTGGTACCCATGCTGTTAAGCTGCCTCTCACTCACTATTATCACAGTAGGATTCAAAACGCTCATTTGGTAAAGGCCTGTTACTCTTGATAGAAGACAGAGCATCTAACAAATGGGCACAGAGAGCATTTGAGAGTGGCTTTTAAACTAAGATCTGAAATCCATTTTGCCTATATTAAAATAGTTTTCTTCGAGGATGAAAAAGCCTACTGGCAATCAGAGGCTTGTGTGACATTCAAGTCTGCCCAGAGGAAGCAGCCAAGCAGAGAGGCTCACTGCTTTTCAGATTTGCATTGTTCTGCTAACCTTCCTGTGCCAAAAAATGCTCAGTTGCTCCCTTTCACCAACCTCTAAGGTCACAAGACAGACAGTTCTTTCTTGATTACTCAAACAAACACACGTCTGATTCAGAGCAGGGAAAAGAGTTGCCAACAGTCGATGCTTAGGAAGGGCAAGGCTGCCTTCGCTTTATAAGCCAGCCTGATGAATCACCACATCCATGACTAATTGTGGTGTTAAAATGTGTCCAGGAATATTGCCTGTTTTTTATAAAGGGAAATTCTAAAGGAAACCCAGAGAAACGAGAAAGGGAACACGGCACTTGTGTCCGAATGTGCATACGGCACCATCATTCTAACAAACTTAGTAAGTCTCTTACTCTGCAATAGGCAATCAAGTCCTAGAAAATGTGAGACTGGCATGGATATCAGTATGGCTTTCTTCACAGCAGTTAAGTTCCTGAGCTCAGAAAAGATTTTTCCAAATGTTTCCTAAATCTCGGAAGGTTAAACCCAGACATTAACACAGACAGATAAAAAAAGACTGGTGTTTATGTACATAAAACATATGTGTTTATATAAATATATGACTATATAGACTATAAATAAAATATACATGCACATAAATATGTATATTCATGTTTCAATAATTAAAATGTATATTCAGTGGGCACACTTACATAAAAATCTATGTTTTTTTGTACTATTTCAAAGTTATATTAGTAAGAAATATGTGCCATGTTCATAGCAGCCTTATTTATAATAGCCAGAAACTGGAAACAACCCAGATGTCCCTCAACAGAGGAATGGATACAGAAAGTGTGGTACATCTACACAATGGAGTACTACTCAGCTATTAAAAACAATGAATTTATGAAATTCTTAGGGAAATGGATGGATCTGGAGAGTATCATCCTGAGTGAGGTAACCCAATCA
>JADRCD010217404.1:0-17851 GCA_019843815.1 Montemys delectorum
TGGATGCTAGGAACTGAGTCTGGGTCCTCTGGAGGAATGGCAGGGGCTAACAGCTAAGCTATCTCTCTAGCCTGGAGTTTGTATTTAATAAGGGGCCATGGTCTTCTACCTTTGAAGAAGTCTGTGAGATTATTCTTCCCTCCTAAGGGGCAATTCCCTTATGACATTTTCATAATTGTCATTTGCATTCCTTCATCTATTTGCATTCAATCTACAACCCTGAGAGACAAGGTTGGGATCAAGATAGAGAAAGGTCATTGTTCTCATGGGTCGAGACATTTATCATTTTTTAAGTAATAGAAAACCGAGATTGAATGTTGCAGCTAACAAGAAATGCTATGAGATCCAGTAGAGAGAAAGTCATTCAGGGAGTGTGTGCAGAAGGCACCCTGGATAGAGTGGGCAGGAAAGGTGTCTGGGAGGAGACTTGCTTTTGAGCTGGGCCCTGAATGTCTTTGCCAGTTTGGGCAAAGAGGCCCAGGTATAGGCCCATCAGCACAAAACAAACAAAGAAATAACAAACACCCTCTTCAATAAATGAGCCCTAGATGTATGCAGATGGAAGGGAGTCCCGTGCACTTTGTGTTTATGGGGTATGGGGACTGAAGGTGCTGGAAGAATCAAGGGTCAACTCCTTAATGTGTTTCTTTGTTTTGTTTTGTTGGTTCTTTTTTTTTCCTTCTTGGTTTTTCAAGACAGGGTTTCTCTGTATAGTCCTGGCTGTCCTGGAACTCATTCTGTAGACCAGGCTGGCCTCGAACTCAGGAATCCACCTGCCTCTGCCTCCCAAGTGCTGGGATTAAAGGCATGCACCACCACTGCCTGGCAACTCCTTAATGTTAACAGCAAAGCCAATACCATTTAAAGCACCAGCACCAGTCAGCATTCAGATGTCCCTTGCCCTTTGAGGAATTGTTTCAGAGGAAACTTGTGCACAGTTTAAAGGTCGCTTTTGCTTTTGTTTCTTCTTTTACTTCAGACACATTGAAACATGGGATCATTTGCTTAGGGTAACCATCTTAGAGTTTTTACTGTGCCTGAAACTAATTAAACATAGCATGATTGGTTTACTTGGGAATCCCTGTTGATACAAAATAACTGTAATTAGAGCCAGAAGTACTCCTCTTTAGTTTTGATAATCCACACATGCAGGAGCTCTAGGGAGATGCAAACGTGCTGGGAGCCTGTTATCCACTCTTCTACAAAGATGAGTATTTTTTCTTCTACTAACTAAAATTAATTTCAATCATTGCACAGTCATTCACTTTGCTGAAATGACAGATGGAAATCAGGGGAAGCAATGAAGGAATCCCAGGAATGAAGGACAGAAGTGGCCTGTGTGTCTGCAGCCAGACGTAAAAGATGTAACATTCCTATTGCCTAACATCCTAAGGGGGGCTGGAACAGGAGCTACAGAACATGCACAAACTACTCTCTGGTTGTAGAAAGAGTGTAAATTTACGCATTCACCCACTGAGCAAAATGTCCTTTAATCCTCTACTATAGCTCTGAACTAGGTCTTAGAGACCATTGGTGGGTCAGGCTTGACATGGTCCCCAAAGGGAAATGGTCGCCGGTCTTTAGCCCTTCCTGTTGTGTGGTCACGACTTATATCAGTGTTAGTGGCACTGAAGACATGCAGGTTCTGCTGAAACTAATTTGAGCCTTCATCTTCTGAGAAGGGATGGAAGTGTCCCCAAAAGAAAGGTGGCATGCCTAGTGTAAGTCATCCTCAGGAAGTTTTGAGAGTCTCTGGTGAGGGGGGATTTGGAAGGAGTCCTTTGACCAGACAGGGAAGTTCTTTCTTTTGTCTAGCCCATGGACATAGCTGGCAGGGAGTTTAGAAGGTGTTAGTCCTGTGATCCCATGACCTTGGAGAAACCTTTTAGAGATTCTGTCTTCCTAGAGTGTCGGTGTTTTCTGTGAATGGAGTGTTGCCTGGGCTGTGGTGATCTGGAGGAAGGCTTTGTGTCAAAGAAAAGGGGATGCTCTTCTTCCACAGCTAATTTGTAGCTGCCAGGATCATTAGTGAGTCCTCCCGACCCCCGACCCCCCCCCCCCCCCCCCCAAGCTGCTTTCCTTGCTGCTCTGCAAAGTCTGGGAAATCCCTCTCAGGTCGTTATCACCACACATTTAAAGGAGCTCATCGGGTCCTTACAAATGTTACATTAATTCTAAAGGTTTTTCGTTTGTTCGTTTGTTTGTTTGTTTTACATTTTATTTAATTTATATAGGATCTCACAGTGTAGCCCAGAATTCAAGCCTATCTCCTCAGCTCTGGGATTATTGATGTCCAACAAGGCCTCTCATAACTCAGGACTGGCTGAGTTATTGTGTAAGGGAAGTGTGCTGTAAAGAATGTTCTAGTGAGACTTGGGTAAGTTGCTTTGAAGTGTCAATCATTATGGCCGGAGCAGGTAGATCATAGGTTAACAGCTCATGTGTAATGGAACTGTCATTTGAAATTGAAACATAGCTCCATAGAGTATGAGGCCCACCGTGACCACAGAGGGATTTTCATTACCACTAATGACCTGAAGGCTCACCTTGCACCCAGCATGTGTGGAAACAGTCTGGTTTTTAGGCACCATAAAGCAAGGGTAGGGGACCAATCTCCTTTCCTTTTGGTTTGCACCTAACCAAGAGAGAGCAGCAGTCATTACCTGAGATGTCCCAGACAAAGGTCATGTTCTTTGAGATGATAAACGGTCTAAGCTGAGCTTATCCAGAGTCTTCTGGCCCTTCCCTACTGAGCTATTATGTAACTTCTTATTTACAGACTGGTTGTCAGCCATTATTTATACTGCTCAAGATCTTTGAATCATCAATTTCTTTTCCCCTACTGTACTGAGAATTACACCCAGGGTTAAAGTAACTTCGGAAGTTGGAATTTGTTTTTTATGGTAGCATAGGAAGATAGCCTGCTCTCTTTGCAGAATAAAAAGGGTTGACTAAATGAACATATGTTAGGGTAAGCCAGGTATGATGGTGCATACCTGTAATGCCAGCACTTGGGACATATAAAGAGAAAGATCAGAGCCGGGCGGTGGTGGCGCGTGCCTTTAATCCCAGCACTTGGGAGGCAAAGGCAGGCAAATTTCTGAGTTCGGGGCCAGCCTGGCCTACAAAGTGAGTTCTAGGACAGCCGTGTCCTAGAGACAGGGAAACCCTGTCTCGAAAAATCAAAAAAAAAAAAAAAAAAGTAAAAAAGAAAGAAAGAAAGATCAGGAGTTCAGGGCCAGCCTCAGCTACATAGCAAGTATGAGGTTAGAGTAGACTACTTTAGACCTATCTCAAAAATAAACAGACAATTGAAAACTTGTTTTGTTTTTGTTTTTGTTTTTAACCAAGGGAAACCTTTTAAGACTAAGTGTGATAGGCAGTTCAGGAGGGTTAGGGAGATGCCTGAGCAGTTAAAAGCAGTTGTTAGTCTTGCAGAGACCCCAGATTTAGATTCCTAGCACTTGCTTGGGTAACCGCCATTGTCTCAGAACTCCAGTTCCACAGGATCCCTTGCCCTCTTCTGGCCTCTGTGGACATTACATATGCACATGGTGCCTAGACATACTTGCCAGGCAAACACCCTTACACAGAAAATAAAAATAAATACATCTTTAAAGGGAGGAGGGCTGGCAAGATTGGCGTGGTGGGTGAGGGCGCCTGATAACCTGAGTTCAACTCCCAAAGGTCATGTTGTTCTTGAGTTCTTGAGTTCTTCTGGGAGTTGTCCTGTAACCTCAAGTGCTATATAGTACACGAATACCCTCCCCATATAAATAAATATATACATTTTTTTAATTTTTTTAAAAGGCAGTTCAGCCTAATAATGGACAGGAGGGGGAAGTGGCAATCAGGTTTGCAGTACAGAAGGTCAATTATCTCAATTATTCTCCAGTTCACTCGCTTTTAAGACAAAAGTCGATCTTCACATGCTTTCCCGGGAATAAAATACTAAACTTGCTGTTTGTCTGTAATAACTGGCACTGGCAAGGCTGAGGCAGGAGGATTACTGGGAGTTGGAGGCCACCCTGGGCTACCTTACAAGATCCTATCAATACAAAAAAAAAATTTTTTTTTTTTTTTTTTGTATAGAGCTAGACTCTGTTCAAAGGATTCCTTTCCCATGGAAATCCCTACAGTGAAGATAAACACATAAATTTCAGAATGCTCCCTCAAGAGAAGCAGCACGGCAGGCACGTCCTTGCACAAGCTGTTACAGGCAGCTTTCAGCCCCCAAGGCAGGTAGGTAGAAAATCTTAGCAATGCAATATGAACACACATATCTGTAAAATACCCTGAACTAGCGTGCCCTCTGAGTGATAAGGGAACAGACAGAGGGTGTGTCCCCCTCCAGGACCCACCCATCTTGACAAACTGGTCTCCTCAGAGGCCCTCCCGAAACCATACAAAACTCTCAGAATAAAAAGAGCAACGAGGTGGTCGCATTCAACTTAAATGCTTTTTATTGACAATGTCTTGGAACAATAAGCAAACAATGCTTAAATTTTTCATTCAAATTCACTTTCCACATGTCGAAAGACCTCAGGGTAGAAAAAAATAAAATAAAAATATAAATATCTGAGAATCCATCTTAATAAATAAATTGAAAACACAATAAAAACGTTTTCATGGAAAACTGTTAATGTCAGAACATTCAGACCACCTCAGCAATGCATGATCAGTAACATGACGATGAACATTGACGGTGAAGAACTACAGTACATGGATATAGCTATTTATTTCTATCTACTGGAAAATAAAGTCCTATCTTTTCTTAGTTTAATATTGGTCATGTCTAATTGGAACACGCTATTGCCAGGAACACAGTAGGTATTGTTAAAATCAGCTGCACTAGATACAATCCGAAAATATCCAGCACCAGGTTAATTCCAATAATGAACCCAACAGATTAGTTAATGCTATGAGAAGACTAAGGAGAAAGAGAAAAGAGACACAGACCCAGGCCTGGCTCACATGCTCTACTAACTACCAGCTCTCAGGTGTCACTAGGAACAATACACTCCATGCGGTTTTTTGTTTTTGTTTTTTTGCTACATCTCCGGAAGAGGTGAGGACTGGAATCCAGATGTGGATGCTTGCAAGTCCTTGAGGCCCACAGCCTGGTGTGTTTCACGAACGATAAAGTCCTCCCTAGGTCTACGGGAACCCTCGAGGGAAGACGTGTTTCTCCTCTCTGTAATGCACCAGCTCAGGCAGTGGCACCTGTGGATGCCGGCTGCCTGCCTTCTCTGACTGCTCACAGGGCTAGCAGTGTGGGTGAGCTCAGTGAGTCAGAGGAGGGCTCGTTGCTGCTGCTGCCCTTTCGGTGGGCAGCTGCACAGCTGGGGAAGGAGTCAGCTTCAGGGTAGGTGAAGACAAAGGAAGACGTGTACGTGGTGCAGCTGGGAGTACAGGTGACCACGGGAGTACACAGAGGCTCCAGCTCTGTGACCATGGGCCCCATCCCCAGGGAACTGCTGTGCAGAGGCTCCCAGTCTGCTGCATAGAAGGAACCGGACAGGTCCACATCTGGCACAGAGCGAGCCGTCTCCGAGCCACTGGGCCTAGATGATGCCGGAAACAAGAAGTCATCAAAGGGCTCAGCCTTCAGCTCCATGTTGCTGATGCTCTTGACTGGCTCCAAGGATGGCTTGGGCTCAGGGTCGTTGAGAAGGGGCAGGGTGAAGGCCTCCTCAGACTCTGGGGTGGCAGCCTCAGGCAGACCCCCAGTCAAATCCAGGGAGGTCACAGACATCTCCTCTGGGAAGCCTAGGTCATCGGGGATCTTGCAGGCAGGTCGGTGGGCTGCCAAAATAAACTCCAGTTTTTCCTTCTCTTTCAGCAGATTGGCAATCTCGGTCTGTAATGCAGACTTCTCATCTTCAAGTTGATCTGTCTCCTGCACAGGGAGAGATGTAAGAAAGCATAAGACATGGGCTTGGTCAAGGACCCTGCGCCCCACAGTCCCAAGCTGCAACTTTTAATAAACTTTCAGGAACAGCAGCAGCTGGTTCAAACCTACCGCTTGGAGCGTATCTGTCAGTTCCCTCCTCCGATTCCGGCACTTGGCTGCAGCCATCTTATTCCGTTCCCTTCGGATTCTCCGTTTCTCTTCCTCTTCAGGAGATAACTATACGAAGAAAAGGACCGACATTCAGTAAGGTTGTCTGATGTCACCTCCATTCAGTCACCCCAGGGAAACTGGCTCTGACAGCACCCGCCCCTCTTGGTGAAGCAGTTTTTCTAACCTGCAGTTGGCAAGCTGAGTGTGATTTGCATTCAAAGTGAGAGCTTTAGGAGGGGAACAAAGAAGCTCGCAGGCTAGAGAACGAAGTAGGAAGCTGTCAGGGAAAACTGTCTAGTGGAGTATTTCTTGGGGCCAACTGTCAAAATATGTCAAGGGAGGGAAAGGGCTTAAAGCCACGGCTCCTGGTCAGAAGTGCAGTTAGTAGCATCCTCTCTCTGTTGTGTGGTCTCTGCGTCCGTCCTCCCTCACCCTGACCCCCCGCCCGCGCCGACGTCCAGAATCGCCGCTCACCTGCTCCACTTTGCCCCTTCTGCCGATGCTCTGCGCCCTGCCGCCTGACATGGTCTTCACTATTCCCGCTCTGGCGTAAGCCGCAGTCGACGGGGTGGCGAGTCCGTAAGGATGGGGCGCTCTGGTCTGCGACGGGGCCACGGAGGAGACCAGAGTGGGCTGCACCAGCCACTGCAGGTCTGGGCTGGTGGAGATGGCTGTCACCGTGGGGATAAAGTTGGCACTAGAGACGGACAGATCTGCGCAAAAGTCCTGAAACAAAACAAAAAAGAGGGAAGCGGAGGTGAGCGAGGAGGTTCCAGACACAGGTGGAGCAAGCGGCCCTAGTGTCGCATGAAGCAGGGAGAGAGAAGCATTCGAGTCAGAGACTGCTTGTGTCTTCCTGTGTGCACCTCATCCGAGATAAAAAAGCTCTCCCAATATCCTCCCATGAATTCCGCAGCACAGCCTTTTTCCTCCGTCCTACTGCTGCGTTCCCGTTATCCCTTCGGCATCACTCGCTCGAAAGGGGGTTTGTTATAAATATCCCTGACGTCTGCGCTGACGCAGGCGCTGCTCCGGAGTCTCCAGAATGAACTCGCTTTTTATCAATGAAACTGCCTTACACACCCGCCCGCAGCACCCTCCTCCCTCCTCCCAGCTCCAGGCTGCCCCGGGAGGGGGGGACTGCCGCCGTTTGCCGCCTCCCAGGCTCTAGTTAGGGAGGCTTTGCTCGAGACTTGTTGGCCCGGGCTGATCTCAGAAACAAGTCGCCGAGAGAAGAGCGCAGGCCACTCAGAATAAACCTGCCGCGCGGGAAGGGGGTCACGAAGTCTTACTATGACAAGCGTGCACGCGCTCACCCAAGTCCTAGGTTCCCAGGCTAGGGCTGCTCTGACCTCGCCAGTCTCCCTCCGGAGCGAACAAGGAAGACCCCCCCCCCCCGCCAGTCTCTAAGAGTCACACCCCAAGTGTCTCCTCCTCGGCGACCCCCAGCGCGGACCTGGCGGCTGCACAAAGCCAAACTCACCTGCGTGTTGACAGGGGAGCCCATGCTGGAGAAGGAGTCGGCTGGGGAATGGTAGTAGGAAAGGCTGTCCCCGGCCGGGGAGGCGCTACTGCAGCGGGAGGATGACGCCTCGTAGTCGGCGTTGAAACCCGAGAACATCATGGTCGAGGTTTGGAGAGAGCCCGGCGAGGGGTCCAGGGGTAGACACAGGTGGGAGCAGCAGAGCAGAGCTGGGTGGGAGCGCGGTCACTGCTCGTTCGCGGAACCGCCGGCTCTATCCAGTCTTCTCAGTGGCTCGCTGCAGTCGCGGTTGGAGTAGTAGGCGCCTCTGCCGGCGCCTTTATAGAAGCGCCTGTGAATGGACTCCATACGTCACTGGGAACGGGGGGGGGGGAGCGCGCCCCAAGGCCCTCTGCTGGCGCTCTGTCGTCAACTCCGCGCCCCAGGCTTTCAACTCCGGTCTCCGTATGTAACTTCCACCTATAGGTGTTCACAATTGGGACCTTAGGGGGTCTCCTGGACCCTCCGCAAGTAGGATTTCGGAGATGATCCCCCCCCACGACAACAGGGACCGGCCGTGGAAACCTGCTGACGCAGATGTCCTAATATGGACATCCTGTGTAAAGGAGGGAGGGATTGACGGGAACAGCTCGCCGGCTGCAGCCAACTCTGAGGGTGCAGCGCAGGGGAGGAGGGGAGCGGGGGCCGCTGCCGGGGGAGGGGAGGAGGGAAAGGCAGAGAAGGCGAGCGAACTTTCGCACCTGATTCAATGTGGACCCGGTTCCCAGGGTCAGGGGATGAGACCGGGGTCACCTCTTTTCCATTGTCCAGCAATCTGGAACTTTTTATTTATTTTTATTTTATTTTATTTCTTATTTTTTTGAGTCTCTGGTATTAGGAGAAGCAGGTACGCAGCCCTAAAAACTCGAAGCCTCTGTTCCTAAAGGAAAGCTTGCCCCCCATCCCAAATCAGTGCAGAATAAAATTAAAAAAAAAAAAATGGGATCAGCTTCTCAGCTCCTGGCCTGGAGAAACATTAGGACTGAGGTTGGGAGCAGCAAGTGAAGGATTGTAAATAAGTGTACAATAACCTGCTTTAACTACGATACTGAGCTCATTCATAAATTCGTGTTTTAAAGGACGACAGCACCCACTCCCCGACCCTTAGCCACTTAGAGCTATCAGGGTGACTGTCCCCGTTGACACTGACGGATAAACATTGTGCAAAACCACCCTGCAAAGACGCCTGAAGGGGTCCTTTGCTTAGTTTTGAGCTGAGGCCAGAGGCGAGTGGGGGCAGGGGTAGCTCAGAATTACAAAGTGAAATGAGCTCCTGGGGAGAAGGCAAGTCGGTGCTTGGGGGGAGGGGGAGTGGGCTGGGGGGGGGGGCAGAATCCGTGCAGCCTGGAAACTGCGCTTACAAGGAACCCGCAGCGGGTGATTTTCCAGATCGGACTTGGGAAAGGAAGGGGAGGTGGTGGGGGCAGAGGGGACTGGAAGTAAGGTTCCCAGTTGTGCCGAGATTTTGGCGTCTGGGATCTGAGCACAGCTTTTTGAGTCTTGGAAGATGGAACTTCGGAGAGGCCAGGTGCTTCAGTGTCGAACAAACACACCCCTGCATGCCCTCAGCCTCCTGTCCTTCCGCAGAGGACAAGCCAGGTTAGACTGACTGGGCTCGGCCCCAGAGCGCCGGTCACCTCTGGGATAGGAAACCGCAGATCCTCGCAGAACTCATGTGTCCCCCTCGTCTCCATTCTGTAGGTCCCAAGGGTCAAGCCAAAACGGTGGGCATCCCGAGACGGACTAGAGAGGATTAGGGCAGCGGATGGATCTTTAGGGGCGCAAGGGGTGCAAAACCACAAACCTGCCTCGGGCCGCCGCACCCGGGAGCTAGGCGATCTTTCTATAGATAGTAACAGCGAAGCGGCTGTTTACAGCAACACAGCGCCGCCAGGGCCGTCTCCAGGCGACGCCGCGCGGCCGGGCGCACGGTCCGCCCATCCAGGCCACCCGCCCTCCCTGCTCCCCAGGAGCCGAGGCCTCCCTGGCCAGGCTGCGGCCGCTCCCGCCGACTGACATCACCCTCGGGTTCGGGGGCTGATCCCGGCTGGCTCCTGCCTGTGCGTTAGCCTCCATTCTTAGAGATCCAAACCCAGCGGGAGCGGGGAGGACAGGGAGGCGGGGATTCGTGGAAATAGGCCACTTGCTATTTTTGCATTCCCTGTCACAGGCAGAGGTGAAAACAGAATTTCATCATTGTATGTCATTAGTTTATGTTGGTGGGAATCTAGGCGCTTTTTTTTTCCTCACTCGAAAGAGGGGGAAGGGAAAGAGAACAACACGATGTAGAAACACAGGCTTCCTGTAGCTGCTCAATCCTGAAATGATTTCGTGGCCTTCAGCTCGTCTATCCTGTGCTTCCACTGTTCTTTACTATGAAAGGGAGACAGAAAGATTATGCAGACATCTTCCCTCTTATTAGTTTCGACAAAGTAGGTCAACCTTTGAATTCCTGGGTCTGTCTGGCCTTGCCTTCCACTCATAACTGCATCTCAGGGGCTCTTAGAGGAAAAACTACAGCGATTTGATTTATTTCCTCTTCAGGTTTGAAGCAGCTCTGGCCAACACCTCAAAGGTGTGTCAAGATTTTATATCCAGGATTTATTTCATACATCACTTACTTGGCAATAAAAGAGAGAGAGAGAGAGAGAGAGAGAGAGAGAGAGAGAGAGAGATCTTTGGGTGAGCCTTTCTCTTCCAAATAGCTTATTTTTTTCCTTCTTGGCAACATTATGGCCAGAGAGTTGGACATCTAATACATCTGTCCTCTGAAAAGGACAAGCCAGAGACTGGAGAGATGGCTCAGTGGTTAAGAGCACTAGCTGCTTTTCCAGAGGACACAGGTTCAAGTCCCTTGGGAACATGGCTACCCCATAGCCTGTGAGTCCAGAATCCAACGCTCTCATCTGGCATCCCTGGGCATCAGGCACACATATACTGCACAGACATACAGACAAAACACCCATACATATAAAACAACACAATTTTAAAAGGACAGACCATTGTGTTAGTATCTTCTCTTGTTTATTTAACACAGAACTATTGAAGGACTAGGACTAGGGTAGAGGCTGGCACTTCCTGCAGTGAATGGGGTGGACCTATCCTTACCTTCTCATGGAGCCAAGCCTCTGGGGAAGATAGATAAGTAAGTCAATAGAGTGTTATGGGATTGTAGTAAGTGGCTTGACAGATCTAAGAATGGAGTAGCCAGGGGCACAATGAGGGTTCAAGACAGAATTCAGAAGATGTGACTGCAATACAGAGTGGGGCCTAGATCATCTATCCTCTGGGTAAGACCAGGACTGAAAAGGGTCAGAGCATCATATAGGGTCCAAGGCCACTACTCAGACCCTCTTGTCTCCTCCACCACCAGTAATCATCCTATAAGACGCTCTTACATCTTAACCTGTTCATGGCACCCATTCATTAGTATAAACATCCCATCTTAAGACTGGGGGGATGGCTCAGTGGTACAGTGACTCCTGATGTGCACAAGGCCCCGAGCTTAATCCCACCACTACAAAGCCTGAGAGCAGGCAGAAAGAAGGAATTATGCCAGGTGTGTTGGTAACAGGTATTTACAGCAGTGTTCATTGCAGTAGCCAGAACATAAAAACAGCCGCATCCACCAACAGACAAATCGATTTTTAAAATATGGTGTACATGTAGAGTGAAATAGCATTTTCAGTCTTTTAAAAAATAGAGAAAAATCTGTCATTTGCAGTAGTATGGAGGAACCTACAAGACATCATGCTGGGTGAAATAAGCCAGACACCAAGACTCGTAGCCCGTGATCTCACTTTCATTTGAAATCTCAGTGTGGAACTCTTGGTAGTAAAGAAAACAGGTAACTAGTGGCCAGAAGGAGAGAGAAAGTTGGCAGACAAGTACAAAGATACAATTAGGCTGGAGAATAGGTTGTGGTCTTCTATTAAATAGATCACACACACACACACACACACACACACACACTGCACACACATGCATACATGCATGCTCACACACACATACATATGCACACACATGCAAACACAGCCATGAGCACATGCACACATGTACACGCATGCACACTTGTACATTCACACCCACACATGCAGAAGCACACACATGCACCAGCACATACATTTCCCTGTTTTCAGACAGGGCCTCAAATCTGGCCAACATTCACTATATAGCTGAGGATGACCTTGACCTCCTGACCTCCTCCCTCCAGTTCCCAAGTGCTAGGATTTCAGATGCATGCTGCTAAACTTGGCTAATAACATGTTTCAAAAATATCTATAGCCCGGCGGCGGTGGTGGCGCACGCCTTTTAGTCCCAGCACTTGGGAGGCAGAGGCAGGTGGATTTCTGAGTTTGAGGCCAGCCTAGTCTACAAAGTGAGTTCCAAGACAGCAAGGACTATACAGAGAAACCCTGTCTCGAAAAACCAAAACCAAAACCAAATAAATAAATAAATAAATAAACAAATAAATAAAATCTATAAACAGAAGAAAGAATTTTTGATACTTTTATCCACAAAGAAATTATAGACATGTGAGAAGGTAGGGATGCTAATTACTGTGGTTTGACCATTATGAAATATATAAATGTATTAAAATACCCCCCAGATCTATTCAATGAGCTGCCAATTAAAAATAAAGATTTTTGTTTTGTTTTGTTTTGTTTTGTTTTTTGAGACAGGGTTTCTCTGTGTAGCCCTGGCTGTCCTGGAACTCACTGTGTAGACCAGGCTGGCCTCAAACTCAGAAATCAGCCTGCTTCTGCCTCCCAAGTTCTGGGATTAAAGGCGTGCGCCATCACCACCCGGCTAAAGTTTTTTTTTAAATGGAGCTCACACAATGTAGCCTAATAATAAAGATAAATCATCGCCTGCATGTGAAATTATCTTTGCCATTTGCAAAGGTCAGAACAACTTTGAGACAGGTGTGTGTGCTCCAAATTGCCTACTGCTGTCTCCGAGTAGGGCAGAGATTCTGTCTATGCCCTGGACAAGCCTGAGCATGAAGCACCACAACTTTGGCAGTGAATGCTTATCTGTGTGCTGAGTTCCTCTCATTGGAAATCAAGAGCCAAAAGGCTACAGACTCTCCAGCCTGATTTTAATCCAAATTAAAAACAAATTCAAAGTGGGTATAGTAGCTCCTGCCTGCAGCCCCAGTACTCAGCAAGCTGAGGAAGGAGGACGGCTTTGGATCTGGGCTATACAGGGAGTTCCAGGCCAGCCTTGGTTTCAAAGTGAGACTGGCCTCGACTTATAAAAACAAAATGAAAAAAAACAGCCAAGCCAAAAACAGAAGCTGGAGAGCCAGGTATGGCATCCCATGCCTGTAATGCCTAGTATCAGAAGTTTAAAGTCATCCTTGGCTACACAAGGAATGGGGTTACCTTGAGCTAAAGGAAGAAATGAAAGGAAGGAAGAAAGAGTGGGAGGAGAAAAGGAGGAAGGAAAGAAATATTTTTCTCAGCAGAATTTTTTTTTTGCCCCGTACGGGCTCTTCTGATTTTGCTCTGTTGCATGGTGGGATGGTAGAGAAACCTGACCAGCGTCAAGATGGTCGGTGACTTTTTGAAGTTGGGTGTGCATTGTTTAGCCTGTGCTATTGCAACATTAAGTGAAAGGCTGCCGTCTGCGCCGCCTACGTAAGTGCTGCCGCACATGCCCTGTCCCCAGCGTGCAGAAGTAGTTATTTATTTAGGGAAGTGTGGTCTAGTGGTGAAGGGCTGTGGTCAGAGCACGAGACCAGTAGTCAGGAAGATGTGCACACCAGTATCAACTCCTTCGGTGACTTGGGAAAGCCATGTTTTGCACTTCTTTGGTCATTTTTATGCTTTGCCCTCCCTCCCTTTTGAGACAAGGCTATGTAGTAAATTCAAGGCCAGATTGAATTACAAGAGAGTCTATCTCAAAAAGCCAAAGGGGAAGGGGGAAGGACAAGACTTAACATTCTTGGGTATGAATAGTCAAAAACTGGGAAAGATAAAATATGTCACACGTTTGGGCTATTCTTCAGCTGGTGCAGCCTTGGTGGTGTAACATGCAATGGCTCATGGTGGGTGGGAGATCAGAGGCTGACTCTCCCTGCTATGTTACACCATGAGAAGGTCCACAGTGCCCGTACATAGACACCACAGAGTCTACAATGACAGCAACTGTTGAAAGGTTTCTAAATGTATTCATTCTGAATGTCTGGATCTGACAAGAAGTATCTCACAATCTCTGAGGGACTCAAACTATTGTGAGCCCAACACAGGGTCTTAGGGGATCAAGACTCGTCATCGTATGCCTCTGTTTGTGAACAAAGCCCAAGTTGTCCTTATTTAGAAGAGCACAGGCACAGAGTTACCACCGGCACCACCCCACGCACCCGCCACCACTGCGACTAATTAGTGCAAGTGATTTAGCCTCTTTGGGAAGAATTCTGTTTTCATTCTGAGCAACTCTTGGCTTTCTGACAAGGGATGATGCTTCAATAGGAACCCCATCCTGCTGCTAATGTGAGTACTTAAACAAGGCTGTGTAATGCCAGGAGCAGATCCATCTGGAGCCAAGGAAACGGGACCGCTCGGGTGCTGAAGATCAACTCGCTTCATCCCAACCTTGTTACGTCTTCCACCACCAGTGGCAGAATCCCACACCCATCTGTCTGCCATGCTGAGCCATGCTTCAGAAACAAGAACCCACTATCAGACAACAAGGGAGGTCTTCTTTGGATTCTCAGCTGCTCAAGTGTCCTGAGCTGACCTTCTGTGGCTCTGGTCAGCTTAGCTGCTGGGATTCCAAAGGAACCTCACATACGTCACTAGACCTATAGGACAGCAACACACCCTGAGAAACCTCAACGGCAGGGCTCCCATCCAACAAGAAAATCTCACCATCACTATGGGCAGGGCCAAGGGTGGCTAGAAAGGGCTGGCACATGACGTGCTTCAAGGCGTTGAGACAGCTTATCCATCATCTTACTTAACAGAAGCTGAAAGAAGCATTGATCGTGGTAGTGCCAAAGAAATCCTTTCCCAACTGGGAAAAATCCAACCCAGCCTTTGGGAATGGGGAGTGAAACTGCCCTCTGGCCTGACTATCAGTGGTTAGCTTACAGCCAGCTAGGGTCTGATTTTCTTCTGTTGCCCTGTAGGCAGGGGGCCCTCGCTTGCCTAGAGTGCACAAGGCATGGGTTCAAGACCTAACACCAGAACAAATTTTTACCTTTGGATTCTGGGCTACTCTGGAAATGAAATCATCAGTTATGACAAGGGCAAATGGAGACAGATCACACACCAGCAGATTCTACTTCCTCATTTAAGGGTGAATTAAGTCCTGAGTCTGAACAGACCTGCTGTCCTACCCAATGCACCCTGAAAATTCGATTTTTAAAAAATCAAACATATAAGTAAAACTCTTCCTGGCATCTCTACATCCCTCTACCCAGCCCTTTGCCTAGCCTTTGACTTCAGCTTGGACCATTGGCCCTTCTGACACTCCAGCCACAATGCGGTGTTTTTTTCTTCCCTGAATGACCCCAGCTGGTTCTGTTGCTCAAAACAACAACAACAACAACAACAACAACAACAACAACAACAACAATAAACAAACAAAAACAAACAAACAAACAAAAAACACATGCATGCACACAAACACATGTGCAAATGCACAAACACACATGAACACAGATACACACACACACACACACACACACACACACACACAGCAAGGTTGTCCTGGGTTATAGCCCAGATTCACAAATTTAATTGTAACACTACAAGTAACTTTTTTTGTTTGGTTGTTGTTGTTGTTTTTTTTTCAAGACAGGGTTTCTCTGTGTAGCCCTGGCTGTCCTAGAACTCACGCTGTAGACCAGGCTGGCCTCAAACTCAGAAAATCGCCTGCCTCTGCCTCCCAAGTGCTGATATTAAAGGTGTCCACCACCACTGCCCTGCTACAAGTAACTTTTTAGAAAATATTTGCCCATAAAAATAGAACAAACATTTAAATTTGAAAGTACTCACTAGGCATCGTAGGCCATGTTTGTAATCCAAGCACTAGGGAGAAGGAAGCAAGAGGGTTGGGAGTTTGAGGCCAGCCTGGGATAGATAATGGCAAGACTCTGGCTACAGAGGCATGGTAAAACTTGTATTGGTCAGGCATAGTGGTACACACCTTTTAATAACAGTGCTTGGGAGGCAAAGGCAAGCAGATCTCTGTGAGTTCAAGGACAACCTGGTCAACATAGGGAGACCTTGTCTCAAGAAAACAACAACAAAAACTTACACAGGCTGGGCCTACTGGTGTGAAGCTATAATCCCAGCTACCCAGGAGTCTGAGACAAAAGCAGCACAAGGTAAATGCAGTGAAGTGAGACCCCCATCCCAACATAAAAAATGAACAGAACTTGGAGTGTAACTCAGTGGTCAAGCATTGGCCTAACATGTGCAAAGCCCTGAGTTTAATCCCCAGTGCAGCAAAAACATAAATAAATAAACTTTCATTATGCTAATACTAAAACCACTAGTTATCCTTCCCCGGTCATTCAAAATAAAGGCAATGTTGAACTGAGAAAGAGTTTTTATTTTTTAAAAATGAATTCACAAGCCAGGCAGTGGTGGCACACTCCTTTAATCCCAGCACTTGGGAGGCAGAGGCAGGTGGATTTCTGAGTTTGAGGCCAACTTACCTGATCTACAGAGTGAGTTCCAGGACAGCCAGGGCTATACAGAGAAACCCTGTCTCAAAAAAAAAAAAAAAAAAAATGAATTCACAAAACTATAACCACAGCACTTAGGATTTGGAGTCAAGAAGATTAGACATTTGAGACAATCCTGGACTATATATATCCAGTTCCAAACCAGCCTGGAATATGTGAAACCCTATCTACACACACACACACACACACACACACACACACACACACACACACACTTTATAGTGTGCTAAGATCATGTCAGGACATTGAGTTCCACAGAGGAGGAAGGGGAGCTGCTTCCCCATACCAGGAACAGCACCTAACACAACACGATAAAGGATCCACATCTCTTGTTTCCGGGTGAATAGCCCTCTCCCCCGCTCCAGCTACTGGCTTCTGGGAGCAATCTGGCTATGACTGAGCACACTCGGGGGGAACTGACTGTACATTGACTTGTTTGAACTACATAAAAAAAATCCACACACCCAGGATCACTGAGGCCCCAGAATGTATCGGGTACATCAGCTCCATGGAGCCTGTCTGATCTCTGCTGCTGTAAACACCACCTTGTGTTCCTGCCTGGTTCACACACATGTAGCACATAGGCATGGCCCTTCTAGCCCTCTGTCCAGACTCATCAAGTGGTTTGGAATAAGTTCTGGGATACATGCCCAGGGGCTGTCTGTGGGTTAAAAGTCTTTGCTTTTGCCCAGACTCTGCTTGCTGCAGATAGGAAATGTGTGTGTTTGTGTCTAGTACTTGACATCCAAGCCAAGTTCATTTGCACTCTGGGCTTCATCTGGCAGATGACCGTCTGAATTTAGAACTTGGAAAAGAGATAAGGGTTGTGAAATAATCTGGAGGATGGAAAAGAATAGAATAGAAAATAAATAATAAAAATCTGATCTTCACCCCACTTTCTCCACATTGGTCTACCGAAACAGCTCACCAAAACATAATTCCGAGCTATGCCAGCCAGTAATTCACATGGTTCTAAGCCATTTCCTGGGACAACTACCTCTCCTCTTCCTCCTCCTCCCCCTCTTCCTGTTTTGTTCTGTTTTCAGTGTTTCTAAGCCAGGGTCTCTCTATGTAGCCATGGCTAACCTGTTACTCACTTATAGAACCTCAGGTGGTTTTGAACTCCTGGTAATCCTCCTGTCTCAGCTCTCTGAATGCTGGAATTATAGGCATATACCACTATGCCTGACTCTTTCTAACCCATTTACGACTCACAGTAAATTGACTATATGAAGAAGAAGTGAAGGGTTTCACATTAAATTTCTTAGTCTGGGTGTTTAAATAAAGGTAGCTCTGGGGTATTTATATCATACATCTAGTTTGAGATAATTTAGTTGTATTTTTTATCAGATGATCCGGTTTTGTTTTCTATTCCCCAGTGGTTTCAGAATTCCCTGCAGGGGAGAAAGGGGTTTTCACGTCCTTCAAAATATCATTTCCTTGTATATGAGCCAGAAAGCACTGAGAGGCCACAGGGCGGGCCTCTGCAGTTAATCCTTCTTTAATTCAAATTTTGCAAACTAGTATCCTATTCTTTGCAGTCATTTAACACCTTTGGTGGGCA